>JANHZU010003693.1:20865-32064 GCA_032468055.1 Acrochordus granulatus
CGATGCAATTGGGCTCTTTCAAAAATTCTGTAAAACTCACATCTCTGCCCTATTTCAAATGATATATATGATTCTTCCATAAAAATAATAAAATATTATTTTTTTCTTTTGGAACACCAGAGTTCTCTCTGTGTGTGTATGTTTTGTATGTGCAGGCAGATAAATAGAAAGGTAGATGTTAGATATATAAATATACACACAGAGACACACTTCAACCACAAAAAACAGGTTTAATTGAAAAGAAAATGCAGAGTGCCTCTTTGATGAATGACATTGCAGGATGATAACAGATTGAATTTTAATTGTAGATTGGAGAGGTGGGTAGTCTGTAATACAGCACCACTGTCTGAAAAGGGCACATGCTTTGTTGCAATACCTTTACATCTATGTAACATGAGAAATTTTGCATCAGAGACTAACATTTCTGGTGATTAAATATTTACCAACAACCTATTGACCATATGTCACAGAGTTGCATGGTGACAGACTTGATCTTCATCGACATTTCAAGATAGTTCTATTAAATCCGCTGCAAGTTCTCAAGTGCACAAAATCATTTCAAATAATCTTTCTCCCTCCCCTTTTTAGATCATCTGTTTGAAACTGATGACAACGTTGCATTTGTGTTCTACAAATGTTTGACAAGTACAAAGCTATCAAATTTTCCATGTTATTTTTTTTCTCCTTTGTAGACATCACCCAAACAATTCCAGCAGCTTTCCATTTCCATGTACTATTTATTTGGCAGCATTTATATTGATTTATGATTTATTTCAATGCAGAACTATTTTCCACAGAGAAAGGACAATCCAATGCTATCACAAAACTAAACAAAGCACTTTCTTGGTATCTTAGTCTAGCACATTCGATAAAAGCAAAAGTGCATGAATATAATTGGAAAGACAAAGATTTCACTCTATCCAGTATTTGTTCATTTTTCAATGAATAAACAGAAGCTGCAGAATCACACCCAGCTCTGCTGCGATGCAATTGGGCTCTTTCAAAAATTCTGTAAAACTCACATCTCTGCCCTATGAAGTAGTTCTGCCCCAATGTTTCATTATTTCTCAATCAAGTAGCCATTTCCAATTAAAGGAAAATGAAAAAAAGTTTTTTTTAAAAAAAATTACCCTGCCTTTATTATCTTTATAAATAATCAAGGCGGGAGGTGAACATATTTAATGTTCTCTCTTTCTCCTATTTTACTTACTGCAACAATCTTGTGAGGTGGGTTGTGCTGGGAGAGAGTGATTCCAACCATTGCTGAGTTGAGCTGGCTTGCTTATGGATTCTTTTCTTTTTTGTTTTTAAATCCATATCATTGTGTGAAGGAACAGTTCATCTTGTTAACTCTTTACTAGTGACTTCCAGTTATGTATTTAGGTCTGACCATCACAGAAGAGAGTGGAACAAGAAATTCTTTTGCTATTAACATTATTCTTCTATTGATGCATGCTAAGATAGCACTTGCCTTTTTAACAGCTGCATCACACTGTTGGTTCATTTTCAGTTTATGATTTTATTTATGTATTTATATGCCATCCATCTTATTGCCTAAGCAATTCTGATCCACTAATGATACCCAGATATTTCTACATGAACTGCTGCCTAGTTTGATATTTCTCCATCACTTACTTATGTCTTTGTATTTTCTTATCTACTATTTATTGTTCAGTCACTCAGTTATGTCCAGCTCTTTGTAATCCCAAAGACTGCAGCACACCAGACCTTCCTCTCCTGCACTGCTCCGAAGTCTACCCAAGCCCATGCCCATCACACTGACTATTCTATCTAACCATCTCATCCTTTGCTGTCCCCTTCTCCTTTTGCCTTCAATCTTTCATCTCATTCTTTCCTAATGAGTCCTCTCTTCACATTATGTGGCCAAAGATCTTGAGCTTCAGTTTCAATATCTTTCCTTCCAATGAGCAATCAAGGTTGATTTTCTGTAGGATTTACTGGTTTGATCTCCTTGCCATCCAAGGGACCATCACCCTCAAGAGTCTTCTCCAGCACCACAATTCAAAGGCATCAATTCTTTAATGAGAAGGCCCAGCTCTCATAGCCATATATTACGCCTGGGAAAACCATAACTTTGACAATACGGACCTTTGTCGGCAAGGTGATGTCTCTGTTTTTAATTCACTGTCTAGGTTTGCCATAGCTTTCCTCCCAAGGAGCGTTTTTTAATTTCATTGCTGCAGTCGATGTCAGCAGTGATCTTGGAGCCCAAGAAAGTGAAATCTGTCACTGCTTCTGTTTCTTCCCCTTCAATTTGCCAAGAAGTGGTGGGACTGGTTGCCATGATCTTAGTTTTTTTAATGTTGATTTTCAAACCAAGTTTTGTGCTCTCTTCTTTCACCCTCATCAAGAGATTCTTTAGCTCCTCTTCACTTTCTGCCATTAGAATAGTATCGTCTGCATATCTGAGGTTGTTGATATTTCTCCCAGCAATCTTAATTTCAGCTGGTGATTCATCCAGCTCAGCATTTTGCATGATGTACTCTGCATGTAAGTTAAATAAGAAGGGTGACAATATACAGCCTTGTTGTACTCCTTCCCAATTTGGAACCAATCTGTAGTTCCATGTCCAGTTCTAACTGTTGCTTCTTGACTAGCATACAGGTTTCTCAGAAGACAGGTAAGGTGGTCTGGTACTCCCATCTCTTTTAGAATTTGCCACAGTTTGTTGTGATTCACACAATCAAAGGTTTTAGTATAGTCAGTGAAGCAGAAGTAGCTGTTTTTCTGGAATTCCCTCACTTTTTCCATGATCCAGCAAATGTTGGCAATTTGATCTGTAGTTTGTTTACTTCTTTGAAACCCAGCTTGTACATCTGGTAGTTCTTGGTTCAAATAATGCTGAAGCCTAGCTTGTAATATCATGAGCATAACCTTGCTAGCTTGTGTAATGAGCACAATTGTACAGTAGTTTGAACATCCTTTGGCACTGCCCTTCTTTGGGATTGGAATGTAAACTGATATTTTCCAATCCTAGGGCCATTGTTGAGTTTTCAGAATTTGTTGGCATCTTGAGTGCAGCATTTTCATGGCATCATCTTTAAGGATTTTAAATAAGTTACCTGAAATACCTTCATCTCAACTAACTTTGTTTTTAGTAATGTTTCTTAAAGTTTCCACTTGACTTCATACTCCAGGATGTCTGGCTCTAGGTCAGTGACTACACCATCATGGCTATCGGGGACATTTAGATCTTTCTTTTATAGGCCTTCTGTATATTCATGCCGTTTCTTCTTAATCTCTTCTGCTTCTGTTAGGTCCCTATCATTTCTGTCCTTTTTCATGCTCATCTTTGCATAAATCATTCCCTTGATCTAGGGTTTTGCATTTCTCCCTATTGTAGTTCATCTTGCTGCTTCCTGCCCATTTTTCTTGCTTGATAAAAACTTCCTGCATCTTGATAGTATCTTCTAAGATGTATAGTGGAATCACCAGCTAAAGGAGAGGAGGATCTTCTAGGGGGAGTAAAGAGACATTCCAGTTTAGAGTCATTTTGGGGGATAAAATATCTGAGAACAAACCCTTAGATCTAGATCTGCCAGTTCCTAAGGGAAGACAGTCTACAAGATTCATGTACCATAAGTGATCAACAATAAATATTTACTTTGGCCTATTCATAAATAATTCTGGCTGCTTGTGACCTAATAGATGCTTGGTATTCTTGCTAACATTGTATATTTTGCAAATTTGAATATTTTTTTCTAACCTTTCATGAATTTTTAAACACATTGAACATCCTAGAACAGAACTTTGCAATACACCACTTAACATGCCCTTCCAGAAACCACTGACATACACGTAGTATGTTCTACCACCCTTATATCCATTTAATTGTGTCATAATCCAGCCCACATTTTCCTGTAAGTCAAGATGAAGTATGTCCACCATATTCCTGGGGACATCTCTATAATGAAAATCAGTTTGGTTTGGTGTTATTTATTCTTAATATGTCCATTTCAGCTTTTGCAAAGCAATGTATTATTTTATGTTTTCTCTTATACTAATACTTATCTGTTTTTTTTTCAATATTAATATCATAATGTCTGCTATGTATTTAGATAGGTCTTCTGTCTTCTTTGAATATAGGAACATTGCTCTTCTCCAGCCCTCCTTCTTGAGTTCTAAAACCATAGAAAGGGGTTGAGAGTCTCCAATGTCTAGTCTTGAGTTCTAAAATATATTCATGGTAGACAGATTTACCAATTTCTTTGGTTTACCACTCCTTCCTTTGGCCTTTTTTTTTGTTTAGTTCCATTTGAAACTAAATATACCATCTTCTCTCAGCAGCAGGGCACCCTTTTCTTTTATTTTTTTTCACTATTGACTTGATACTCTGCATCCAAGTCACCCATATTGATATCTTGTATGCCGTATATAATACCTTTGTATAAAACTGCTTTTGCAAGAGAAAGGCAACAGGGATAAAAATCTATATAGATATCCCAAGGCTCATTCTCCAGTCAGCAAGAATTATTTCTTTTCCTCTGGTTTCTGTCTACATATCATTTATATTTGCAGCTGTAAATGGCCAGGCACTTGCTTTCTCTGAAAAAGTGCAAGCTGAAGAATTAGGACTCCACATATGTTCACAGATACTGAATTGAGGATTGGGGACTGGAACTGATAATACATGGAGTACATATATCTTGAGTAAATACAACTGTTTGTTTTTTGTTGTTGTATAACTATATGCACTTAAACTTTTTTGCATATCAGTAGTACTGGATTCATTATCTGCATTCAAATGAAGCTGAAATTCTTGGATTTAAATCAGAGGTTCTCAAACTTCATTACAATTAGCATCAATACATTGCGTGGCATAACTCTCTCTTATTTGTGACTAGAAGAGCTGGGAAAAGTAGAAATGAACCAGATGGATATAAAAAAGCACAAAATTATGCACAATTATGCATCCCCAGTTTTGTATTCTAAACAACAAATTATGATATTTTGCTTTTTGGCCAACCAATTAGGAGAACTATGTTAGAAAAAGTATACATTATTATTATTCCTGTTTGTCATTTTGCCTTATGAAAGTAAAATCTTGTGCACAGTTGCATGGTGGGTATTCAACTGAAAATAGTGGATTTTCTCTCAAATGCTGAGATAGCCGAATGAAAGACAAAATATACTGTATGTAACTCAGGGCTGAAAAATAATGGTGCTCCCTGAACTTGGCTGTTTGTTTGCAGATATTTTATTACCCAACTTCTTCAGTGCTAGAAAGGAGTGGGTTTTGTTCTCTATTTTTATTGGCCCATCAGTGTTGGTGGAGTGTTTTTCCATACCTTGATGTCTTGTTTGAAGAGAAGCCTCTATTTGAAGGGCTGTCATGCCACAGAATCATGGGGCTTGAATTAAGACAATGAACGTTAATACCAGGGTTCTTAGGAGAAAAACTGCATCCTTTAGATGAAGAATGAATGATACACGAATACAAACATTAAATCAAGAAGGAATATCACAGACATATAAATAGGAATTTAAAAGTATCTTCAAAATAAACATAATTCAGGGATATTAGATATATGGGAAACATGAGAGAGAAGAGAGGAATTAACTTTTAATAATAAACCTTGAAGATCCTTTGCATTTTCAGCCATTGGAGTAGTGTCACATTGTCAGATAAGCACTGGTTATTGAATATTTTTCCTCCAGTTTTAAATCCACTCTTATCTTCTTCCAGTCTAGCTACCACATATATATGTATATGTATATTTAGCATATAGGTTAAATAAATAAGTGAAGAGTATATAGCCTTGTCTCATTCCTTTGATAACCTGGAGCCAACCTGGAGCCATTTTATTTTGCCGTGTTCTGTCCATACTAGCAATTCCTGGCTTGCATATAAATTTCTTATGAGGACAATGAGATATTTGGAGTTTCCTATTTTTTAAGCACATTCCACAGCTTGACATGACTGACAAAAGCAAAAGCTTTTCTATAGTCAATGAAGCATATTGAATTGACTTGCATACTGAATATTGAAGAATATATTTCAGATAATTATACTAGCAAATAATCAAATAGATTATACAACCACAACATTCCATATGACATTTGAAAATTTTAGCTGCCTCTTCAAATACAAAATCAATGGAAAGGAAACTAAAATAATCAGGCATTCAACTACTGAAGAAAAAGACTTGTGAAAAAGAAAAACAGACTGGCTGTAAGATAACAAAGGTGGAGTGAAATATATAGTGAAATATATCCATTTATCAGGATGCAATAAAGATATATTTCAAAAGAATTGCAATCAATTACAGAAATAATTAAAACAAGACCTTGAAAGGAAGAAAAGTTTAAAACTTTCTTGGCTAGGACTATTTGAGACAATAAAAATTTATATATTGCCCAAGATGAATTTCTTGTACCAAATGGTGCCAATTTCAATTTCAGACAAAAATTTCCCAGACTGGCAAAGAACAATTAATAGATTTATATGGATCAGGTTAAAAAAAAAGGATAAGATTGAAAATCTTGCAGGATTCAAAAGAAAGTGAGAAGCTAGCATTTTCTAATCTTAGACTACCCAAGTTGTGGATAACAGAAGTGGATAAAAGAGAATGGATAAAATTTCAGAATAGTAGAACATCATTTATAGAAGGAGGAGGTCTAGTTAATGGATTCCATAGGTATTTATGGCATAAAGAAACAAAAGAATCTGAAGGGGAAAATTATAGTACAAAGTTTGCTAAAAATGTGGAATCTTTTAAAAGTAAGGATAAATCTGTCAATCTCAGATTGACATTAGCATCATTGTCAAATGTTTTTAACAATTATAGCAAGAAGGTTTAATTGTATATGTCAGTATGATATATTCAGAGTTAGGAAATAGATTAAAGACACAACAATAATTTATATATCATCAAGAATCTATCATGGTTAATGTATTTGTAAATAACTGGAGACAGCGACTTCTAGTTCTGCCTTAAGCATGAGGCTTAAGGGGTCATAAGACTGGGGACCAGTCCTTCTCTCTCAGGCCTAAGAAGAACACATCAAACTACTTCTGAAAATTTTGCTAGGAAAACTACAGGGACTTGTCAAGGCTGACTTGAGGTCATATAGACACGAAGGTAATAAGTGCAGAAAAATGTTGTAATTAAACATAAATAGAGACTCAGCCTATGTCTCTAACAAACATCTGCTGCACTGGGCTCCAGTTATAATTTAGAATCCTGATTTTCCAGCCAAAGTTTGAATTTGCATGGGGGACCAACTGAGCAAAGAGCATAATTTGGATGCCTAAGCACAGGGGAGTGATTGTAACAGCAAGGATAAATAATCTTTCTATTAAGAATATGAAAAGTAACTTTGCTCTTTAAACTATCACTTTACTCTGGACCACTGAATCTGAAGAATCAGATTTGGCACAGAAAATCAAACTGTTCTTCTCTCATGCCTTGAGCTAAAGTGAAAGGAAGTAGCCTGCTGGATTAAATTGTAGGCACATTTGGCACAACATGCCACCTCTTCATTAGAAATGTGTTTCTGCTTATGTTCTAAATTTACTGTTAAGCACTTTTAAGCATCATGTACTCTTATTATTATATCATGGTATCCAACATTAGATTCCATCTAGACTGTAAACAATATTTTTTTCTGCCAGTTGAGATGTACATTAAAATGAAATTGAATACATTTCATTTTTTAAAAAGTCTTAATTGGATCTTATCTGATCCAATACTATAGTTAAATGCTTTTTTTGAAATGGAGTATTAAACATTAACATGCATTGAATGAAATATATATTTTAACTGGATTCCAATTATATTTGGAACTCTGACAGAATATTATTGGATTTTTCTTATGATATACTGCTTTTGAAATGGAATCAATGTTTCCAGAAAAAACACTGAATTAAGCAACTGCTGTAAAATAGTATAATTTAAGAGGAACCAAGAGAGGAAGGAATAGAACAGAAACATGTGTGTAAACAGCTGCCACATAATATTTATATGTTTTTGGTTAACATTCAGAAGAAAGATCATTATAGACACATTCTGGTAAGGGGGATAAAGAAAAAGAAGAAGCTTTTATGCTGAACCACAAAAATGTATTGTGTGACAAGTTGCACACTTAGTGGAAATAAAGTTTGGATAGTTGAGTGCACATTTAACCTGTCTTTGTTAATAAAATACAGTAACAAGAACAAAAATTTTTGGTCTCATCATGGCATCCAAGAAGTCTTTATGTGGTACAAACTGTCCATATATAAGAAATAAATCCTCTGCTACATAATGATTAGAATGAATCATGTCCTTCGTATAGAATACCTATAAAATGGGCATCCCTGTCCAAAACGGTGAGTTCATGGTGAACTCATGTGCAGATCTAAAATAATTGGTTGGGAAATATCTGGTGTCTCTCTGATTTCATGATCTTGGTCAGGGAAGCAGCAGCACTTAGTAGCAGCTGGAAGAAAAGGAAGAGGACAGGGAGATGTGCATGTGGGGACAAAAGAAGAGGAAAAAGTGAGGATGCACTCGAAAAGCTGAGAAGGAGAGGATTTCATGCACCACTCCCATCCATTCACCTAACAAATTTGAATTCAATAATCAATAAAATTGATGCATTGCACCTCTAAATTCAGACAAATGCCGATTAAGCAAGACACTTGGCTCAATGACACTGTTTTGAATACTGCAATACAGATTCCAGGGTTTCAGATTCACAGAGGAGATTGGGTGATGAAGACATCTGGGGGAAAAAAGAGGAGGGCAAAATTCTTCTAGTAGATGAAAAATTTAATCTGATGAAGCAGGAACCAGGAAATCTCAGACTAGGGAAAATCTTATGTAAACTTAGCTCAGTGTCCCAAAATCATCAAGAAATTAGGCATTCATTTGGATAAATTAGAGGAAAATACAGAACAAAGGGAGGGAGGGAGGGAGGGAGGGAGGGATTCAGAGCCACTTTGCCCTAATTATGCTAGGTACGAGCTGAGCTACAACAACATTTCTCAACCTTTGCCACTTTAAGACACGTGGACTTCAACTCCCAGAGTTCCCCAGCCAGAATTCTGGGAGTTGAAGTCCAGACATCTTAAAGTTGCCCAGGCGGACAAACACCGAGCCGACAATTGCTTTGGCAGGCCTTCGAGGTTCTTTCCCAGAACCCTATTAACTCATCAGAATTTCAGAACTGGGTCATAAATAGCTTTCAGGAGGTCTGCCATAACTTAAGGACCGGTCGTAAGTCAGAGACTCCCTTGTATGAGAAAAGCTCAACTTCTCAGAGGACACTGCTCCGTTAACCTACCTACCTAGCACATAAATGGATTCCCTGCGTCCCCCTTATGGCCAACCGACCTCCGCGCTGCAGACCAGACGGACGGACACTGCGGCGTCGGAACGACAAACTTGCGGCTTTCGCTTGCCACCCGCGAGCGGATCGCCAAAGACAGAGACTTTTGAGTGGACACTACAACGAAACACTACGTTCGTGTCTGCAGAGCATCGCAGGTTAAAAGAACGGGCCGCCCTGTGAATGTATTTCACACCCCCGAATGATATTGCGTGGAATAACAAAGGCTTATTATTGACGAATCATATTTATTGTCCATAAATTTTGCAACTAAAGTTTAAAAAACAGGCATCTGGAAGAAATACATTCAGAATTCATTCATCATTCAGAATTGAGAAAGCCTTTTGGATTAAAGGTGAAACGTCTTCGACTTAAAAAATCCAACCCAGATGCCTGTTTTTTAAACTTTAGTTGCGATGCAATTACCCTGGACGAGTGAGAGTCTTCACAGACATGTTTATCCATAAATTTGTTTGCCGTCGCAGTGGCAAGTCCCGCTCCCCCCCCCGTGACAGTTCTCCCCCTCGCTGCGCGTTCGCTTCTCTCCCTCCCCTTCGGCAGCGCGTCGCGTCTCCATCGCCCGATCTCGGCGTTTTGCTCTTTTCCCTTCCTGCGGTGTTACTAAGTCGAGGGAGGGAAACGGAAACAAACGGAGGCCCCCGAGGCAGTCCAGTGCCCTGGAGAATGGAGGTGACTCGCTCAAAGGAAAAGGAGAAAAAATCCCTTTTGTGCAGAATCCGCGTCACGGTCAGCCTCCTCCTTCTCTGCGCGCGTTTCAATCGAAATGCCCTTCCCGGCCACGCGCCTCCTTTCGGACTGCAGCGGCACCTCCCGGGTCCCCTCCTCGTTTGTCACGCCAGGAAGCGCACCGTTATTTCCCGGGGGGGAACCGGGAATCAAATCCCTCTTCCGGGAGGAAGCTTCCACACAAAGGGCCCCTTGCGGCGCTGCCCCTCGCCGGCTGCTCTTAATTCGAGGAGTTCGGGTGGGATTTGGTTTTAATTTGCGTAAGACGATCGATCCATCCTGAGAAAAAAGTTGGGGGGAAACAGGGAAGTTGGAAAAGAAGGAAAAGGGGGGGGGAAGCCAAGTTGGTTCCTGGCTTTCTTCCGCCGCGACGCTCACGGCGCCCGACGCTCCCCGGTGGGTTCGTGCGTTGCTTAAATCCGCAACGGGCCGGTCTCCAAGGGGGCCCAAGTGCACCTTTTGCCGCTCGCCGGTCGCTCCCGCCCGTCACTTCACCGTTTCGTGTTCATGGTCGCCGACTTGTGGCGGAGGGCAGCCCAGAGTCATTGAGCGGGGCGGGCGGCCACAGAAAGGGAATAAACGAGCTGCTGCTTTGCGGGCGCTATTTCGGAAAAAGGGGCCGCGGGAAGCGAAGCTGGGCCTGAAACGAAAGGGAGCCCGCAAGGGTCCTTCCGCGGTCTTGTCCCCACAACGACCCCGCAGGGCAGGTTCAGCTCCAAGGCAAGCGACTGCGGTCCTGCCATTTGCGCCCAGGAGCCATCAGGACGGGGCCACTGACGCTGCCGTGAAGCTGCCCACCTCCACTCGAGGGGCCTCTCAAAGCCCCCCTGGAAGCAGAAATCGGGGAAATTCCCGGGGCTCATTTGCTGAACCGACACACAAGCGTCGCTGGCGCAAGGCGGGCGCCGAACGCGTTCCGTGCCAAATCCATGGAGCTGGTTCAGGGACGCGATTTTGATGAGAGCCGATTGTCCTCGAGTTACGGCCGTTCATTCGCGAGACTGTCCGGGGTTGCGACGCGCCCGGCCCCGTCCTCGAGGTCGGACAAGCCTTTCGGGCAGCGAAGGAAAAAGGCCGGGAGGCGCTGAAGCTGAGGCTCCTCCGCGGAGGGAAGGGGGC
>JANHZU010003693.1:57251-68138 GCA_032468055.1 Acrochordus granulatus
TTACCTCCTGCCTAGGGCTGAGAGAGAGTGACTGGCCTAAAGTCACCCAGCTAGCTTTGTGCCCAAAGCAGGACTAAAACTCACATTTTCCCAGTTTCTAGCCTGATGCTTTAACTATTATATTAAATTTGCTCTCCCTCACCATATAAGAGGAATGCTTTAATTCATTAAATTACTGTAGGCACTTCACCCCTCTCCTCCCAGTCCAAATGTCTTGCCATATGGCAACATAAGGCAGCAAAAAAAAAAAAAAATTAAAATACCCTAGCCCCACTTGCATCACAAGCATGTTATGAAAATGCAAGTATCCTAGCTATTTTATATTATCATCATTAACATTAAATGAAATGTTGCAGAAATATTTAGTATTAGAGCTATGTCAGACAATTATTTTAACCTAAACAAATATATTTTAGTATTTTTTGAAAGATGGTAATTTGTGGGCTTACCGTATGGCTCTCTCACAACAATACATTATCAGAGTGGAATGGTAGAGAAGATACACAGGGCAAGGATAAAAAGAAAGAGAAGAATATAAATAACCATTTTTAAATGATGTTTAGAGCATCAGTTTTTATGTCTAGTGTTTCCCAAACATTAAATTGCCAAAAGCTTCAAATAGATAATGGGAAAACTGGTACTCTTCAGTGTGTTGCAATAAATCCTCCAGAACCTAAGTCTAGTCACTGATGGATTATAAGTAGTCAAACCCAACAGAGAGGTTACAGAGCCACAAATATATTAGTTCAACTTGAACAAAAGATTAATGCAAAGAAAAATACTATCTAGGATCAGCTAATATTCTGACCCCATCATTTATATTAGTTGATGCTTAGCCTTTTTCCCACTCTGAGCATTGGAGTTGAATATTTAACATTTGTGCTGATTTGTAGTTCTAAAGACAAAATATGGAAATCTATGGACCAAGAATGAGACCTGGGCTTCTCATGAATCTTTTATAAATCATCAACTCAGGCACCATTATAAAGAATAGATTTTGCTGCACAGAAAGATGTTTAACTACACCACAAGCAATTCTCTAACAATTTATTTTTAGGAAGGCCATGGACTTCATAGCATTAAAGTAGAAGAGATTTCTTAATAATTGTTCTACTTGACATGATCAAGATGGGCTATCCATCAACAAATAAGCAATCTATAAAAACCTTCCTGACGAGTGACTGTGGTGTTTTGGATTATTCTTTTCATAATCAAATGTTAAATGTGTATGGAAATCCTACCACTGTAATTTAGAGTGTTAAGAAAGCAAGGATAATGACCTAGAGAAGTAGATGGGTATTTTTTTTTAATGAAACCAAAACTTTCATCAAAGAAAAGAGGAAAGTAATCCAAAAGTTCAGGCAACTGGACTTCATTGCCAAACAAATCTCAAACAAAAAAGAAATAGGAAAGCAAGACTGAAGTTTATGGGAGGATAGTGCTCTCATGTGCCAGCTTTTGGGCTTAATTAAAGGATTCTGTTTCAAGGAAGTTATTTGTCAAACATTTTCACAAAACCTTGTCAGTAGAACAGGAAGAAACCAGGACTTAGTGTGATGGAAAGGGACCAGGATCACTACTGACTGATTAGGAAAGTGTTTGATTTCCCATACATATCTGGAAACACATTTGGTAAAACTCTTTAATCTAATCTAAGTCAAATCCAACCATTTTCAAAGCACTATATTATCAGAACCAAAATGTGTGTCAATGCACATCTCAAATTTAATGCCTTGCCATCATTCACTGACTCTATGAATCCTGAGATGGTGCTTGTGAATAATCCTAGCAAATGGGTAATGATTTTATTATGACATTAAATAAATGGCAGAAAGAAAAAAAAATATTATGCACTGTATAAGACAATACCAAGTGTGTACGGTAATATGAAATGCGTTTGTGCTGTCTTATTCCAAAAGCAATTTTCCTTGAAATCACCTCCTTTGCCTCTATTAGAAAGTCAAATACAACAACATTTAGTAAATCATTAGAATTAGTAGGCAGGAGACACATTGAATGGGATT
Organism: Acrochordus granulatus; assembly: GCA_032468055.1. Lineage (NCBI taxonomy): Eukaryota > Metazoa > Chordata > Lepidosauria > Squamata > Acrochordidae > Acrochordus > Acrochordus granulatus. The sequence goes on from JANHZU010003693.1 coordinate 59,276, forward strand.
ATGGAAGTCTGCTTGTAACAAGGAAAGAGTAAAGATATACTAAATACATCTGTTTAGGCAGGTGTGAAAAGCTCCAAGGAAATATCCAAAGCTAGCTCAAGGAAATCATGATTCATTCCATTAACCTTGTGTAGAACTTCAGTTTAATTATTGTCAGTTGCTAAATAATTAATATATCCTGAGTAAAAGCCACCTACGTTCTATAAGCAATGACTTACCAGAAGTATGCCCCGAGGAGGTGTACATCTGTTTGATGGAAAGGAATGTTCATTGCATCTTACTTAATGTAACAGCAAGTACAAAGATATGGACTGGATGCAGAAGCCACCAAGTGACTCAGAGAAGTGGGAAAAGTTGTGATTTTTTTGTTACTGAGGGTGAATTTTTTATAGTGTGTGTTCATTAGAAACCAAAACATGTAAGCCTCAGACTTTTGAGTCACCAATGGAAACATGCAATGCCATTCCCAAAATTCAGCCACTAATGCTTCCAGTGAAATCTCAGCATTCCCTTGATAGATCAGGTGCTAATTTATACTGACATTCTAACTCACAGCACAGAAAATTCATACCAGTGTGGTAAATCTGAGAAAGTACATTGCAAAGATGTCAATACTTAATAGAAGAAAGTTCACAAATTCTGAAATCTTTTCTGATCATAGTGTTTTATTTTTTTTTTAAATCTAATGCTCAAATGGATGAGTTTCATCCCCAGAATTGGGGTTAGGTGTTTCTTTCCTGTTGATGGTAATGTTGGCTATTTTAGAATGTATATGTATGATTTAAGGACATAATATTGGTGCTATTATAACATTTTTTGAAAAATTGCATATGCATTGATTTACTCAGTTCCACTGGAAATGATGTTTGATTTTAGACAGTTTCTTACAGAATATTAACTCTTGGGGATTCAGAATAAATCCCATTTCTTACTGCAGATCATTTCAAAATTTGAAAGCTCTGTCTATCTACCAGCATTGTTGGAGGGGAAAATAGAAATGATAGTGGGGAAACATTTATACCTTTCTACTCTTCTCTGATATTTTATTTCAATTATTTTTCTTCCACTGTGAAAAAGAAGGGGATATATTTAAATCAATTCCAAATATCGTTTTCCAGATTGGAGGCATAGCAAAAGTGCAGGATGTCTTAGGATAAAGCCCATCCTCTACCATATCTCTCTCTTCCTGACTCCAAATATTCCCAATATCAAAAATCTAGACTTTCCTCCACTTCTTCAAAATAAGAGTGAAAGTCCTCTCATCCTGGAGTTACCCTCCAAAGTTGGAGCTCTCTTCTTTTCCACTGGATATAGAAGTATTGGCCTGTGAAGTTTCTTAGAAAGAAAACATTACAGTCAAATATATAAAAGTAATATTTCTCTTTACTTTAAAGGAAATAGAAAAATCTTTTATCTTACTTTGTTCTATAAGGTGAGAAGTAAATTATAAACCCTGATCTAAAAGTTGCAAATATTATTTTTTATTATTTAAAATAATCTCTAATTTGACAAGGGAGTGCAAAGCAACAAATGTGCTATTTGAATTCAATATTTGAAGATGGAAGATTACATTCAAAGTTGAGATTTGAAAACCATTTGTTCAAAATAACTTTCATTCAGAGGTTCTAATGGAAAAACAACAATATACCTGCAGTTGTTTGATATTTTTGCCGAAATTGACAATGGTATGGAAGTGGTTTGCCATTGCTTTCTTCTTAGTTTTTTTTTCTAATTTCCCAACCTAAAATAAAAGTCTGGGATTTCCTAAAGGTGTCTCATCAAAGCACTATTCCAGTCCACTTCTGTTTTTCCCTTTTAAGATCAACTGACATCAATTAAGTACTTCCATTTACCTGGGCAGAGGAGGAAAAAGATTTCAATAACTGAGTGAATACAAGTCTTAAATTGTTTTTGATTGCATAATGTTATACTTGACTGTAGGCTTCAAGTCCCTCTGCTGGCTGTGAAAATCAGGCAGGCCAAAGGAGGATTGTGGTTATAACTGCTACACTCAATTTCTTTGTTTCTCCTATGTCTTTAGAGATAATCTTAGAATTTGTTTTTAAGTAACAGCCATTTTCTTCCCAAAGCTACCAGTCTTCTTAACCTCAGAAATTCATCTGAGTCACCTTCTTAAATGGACAAAAGGATCAGCTAAGTTACGCAGGACAATAATCAGCAATTGCCAAAGAATTAATGGCAGAGAGTTTATACTAAATTTTGCTAGTACTTTTCCTTTTCTTTTTAATATGTAGAGGAAAGAAAAGTATAGAGCAATTTTGTTTGTTTTTCAACTGATTGTGATATGGTGAATGGATTAATTACTGAAAGTGTGAGGGGATCAATTAGTCTTCAAATTGCTAATAGGGAGTTAGCATAATTGCTCATTAATGTAATTGCCTTTGGAGCCAAAGGAAAGAAAAACCAAGAGGCTTCAATATTGTGATTTCGATATTGTGTTTTGCTTCATAGGGATGTTTCACAAAGATCCAATACATATATACCGAAATGGAAAACTGTTTTTTTTAAAAAAAATGATAGATTTTGGGGAAAAATATTGATCAGGATTCTCTTTTATTAAAATTATACATCTCTCAGGACAAAGTAACTGATGATGAAGACAAGACAGAAAACTGTAGGTTGGACAGAACCAATATTACTATTAGATAGATCCATAAATAGTTGCAAACCATACAAGCAACTTCTCATTAATGGTTCTGAATCGGTCTGGAGTTTTCTGTATGTACAAAAATATCATGCATAGATTGGTTGTTCAGTAATGTATCTGTTATTTCATCCAGATGTATTCCACCAGCCAAAGTAACATAGATGTCTACAGTGCTTAATAAAGATAAGACATATGCAGGAATAAGCATGACACTAATAAAACATGTAAAAAAATACTTAGACTTGCTCTTGAAAGAAATAAAGGTTGTTTCCAGAATTTAAAAAAAAAACTGTTTTGGTTTTATACTATGAGAAAACCACAGGGTTTAACATTTTTTTAACCAAATGTCCACACATTCCCAGCAATCATTGTTCCATTGCATCATAGACCCCCTGAGGCCTGAAGAGACTTTTCAAGAAGTACAAATTAGATTCAGGTAATTATAATCCCAACACAATGACCAGGCAAATTTGCTCTATATAGTTTTAGAGGACTTATATAGATTTATATAATATAAATTGAATATATATATATATATATGTATGTATATATTCCTCTAATTTCCATTTTCTTTCCTCTATCTTATTTCTAAAGAAGTCTGTATCCTTAATGGATTATGCAAAGTTAAACAAGACAAGTTACCAGTACTCAAAATGAGAAGATTGTGATAGATATATGGCTTGAATGTGATAAAAGGTTGAAATGTCTTCCTATAATTAAACCACCTAATCTAAGTTCAATGCCATTCTATTTGTTCTTGTCTGTCTTCTGGGTACCGACAAACACATTTGCAGTACAAAGTTCAAACAAACATTGTTTTTCCCTGTCATTATTGTATTTACAGGAACATTGGGAGGAAAAAGGAAGCATGAATCATCAGCCAATTAGACTAGCTAAAATATCCCAAGGCATGGATTGGGCCACTGCACTGTCCAAGAAACTGCGTAGGTAGATTTTCTTTAAAGAGATCCACTTGCAGCTTATTAAAAATTGATTATTGGCTCACACGCAACAATTAACTTGCTACTAATATTTGTATTTATTTATTCCCCTGGAAATAATTGTTTCTGTCAGTTATATCTGCCTATAGTATATAAAAAATGGTAAAGTTTCCCCTTTCAATCATGTCTGACTCTAGGGAGTGGTGCTCATCTCCATTTCATAGCTGAAGAGCCAGAGTTGTCCAAAGATGCTTCTGTAGTCATGTGACCAGCACAATTATATGCTGAAGCACATGGAACACTGTTACTTTTACACCAATTTAGATGGTACCTATTTATCTACTTGTATTTTGCATGCTTTCAAACTCCTAGGTTGCCCATACTGCATGCTTTGGCCTTAATATTATGTTTCACCAAAAATGGAATACCAAACCTGACATCTAAAAATGACATCTCCATGCCATGATTGGAAATGGTTTTAATATTGTCTTTCCCAAGAACAAAAAAATGGCACCAATCCAGAGAACTCTGACTTTAGCAGAACACTATATAAATTATTGTGCTTTTATTCCTTCTCATTAATCAAATGCAAATGAAAATAGGAAAAAATGGCCTTTTATTCCTAGCCACCCCTACTAATTATGTGAGAGGTTACCCTCAGATAATACTACATTAATAATTTTAATTACTACTTGAAATGAATATCCAAAATGTTGCCTTTTCCAGTTGCAGTATTCACTATATATTGATTAAAGTGCAAAATATAACTCAACTCACACAGAGACATGCGTATATTAAAAAGGAAGAAAATACTCTCAAAATGAATATTCTAGATTAATTAATATTCTGAGAGGAATTCCAATTAATATATCAGGAAAATATTTTTTTGCTGAGAAAATGTCTGTGGGGTTCTTCAATTCCAAGAACATCTTACAAAAAATATCATTGCCAATTAGGATTTGCTTTTCTGAATCTGGAGCTATACTGTCCTGCTTACTTATTGCCAAGTATTAATACTGGAATCCAACAATTGGTGTTAATTTTCCAGTTTTGGCAACTATACGAATAAACGTACAGTATGTAACACCTTTGATTGGATGAACAGAGTTAGGATCTAAATATAATGATGATGTATCTCCATCACACTTTTGTGATTTGTTCTTTTTCCTCTTTTTTGTTGCTAATTAAAAAGCAATAACATGAATAAAAAGGAAGAGCACTTTAAATTATTGTTCTTTATGAATATGTGCATGTTTATCTATGAAATCCCCCCAGTGAGGCACCACCTTGCTGTGGTTGGGAGGCTTGTGTGCTCTGAAGAAGATGAGAGCTATGCCAGAGGTTCCACCATATTGGACAGATCTATCAGAGCAGCCAGACAAAGAGTGTCTCCCTCCCATAAAAATATGAGACGTAATTTAGAGAAATCAATACCTGCTCAGTCATCACCAGGACAACAAAGACAGCCCTAGATGTTGTTGGGGTTCCTGGACATCTAGTGAAAAATGGGCTACAGGACTTTGCCAAGAAAACCAATATCCTTGCCAAGAAAACCGCAATGAAGAGTAACAATAGGCTAAAAGATAGGACGCCAGAAGATGAGCTTCTCAGAAGGAATTCAAAGTAGCTCCAGAAAGAGTGAAGTGGCTGGGCCAAAGCCAAAAGGATGCTCAGCCGTGGATTTGGCTGGAGGCAAAAGGGAGGTCCAGTGCTATAAAGATCAATATTGCATAGGAACCTGGAATGTAAGATCTATGAATCAAGGTAAGCTGGATGTGGTCAAAGATGAGATGGCAAGATTGAAGATCAACATGCTGGGAATCAGTGAACTAAAATAGACAGGAATGGGAGAATTTAATTCAGATGACCACTGTATCTACTACTGTGGATAAGAATCCCTGAGAAGAAATGGAGTAGGCATCATAGTCAATAAAAGAGTGGGAAAAGCAGCACTGGGATACAATCCCCAAAACAACAGAATGATCTCGTTTTGAATCCAAAGCAAACCATTCAACATCACAGTAATACAAGTCTATGCCCCACCCATTGATGCCAAAGAGATTGAAGTTGACCTACAACACCTTCTAGAACTCACACCAAAAAAAGATGTCCTTTTTCACCATAGGGGATTGGAATGCTAAAGTAGGACGTCAAAAGTTAACTAGAATAACAGACAAATTTGGCCTTGGAATACAAAATGAAGCAGGACAGAGATTAACAGAATTTTGTCAAGAGAACAAACTGGTCATAACAAATACACTTTTTCAACAACCCAAGAGGCGACTCTATACATGGACATCACCAGATGGTCAGTACTGAAAACAGATGGATTATATTCTATGCAAAAATGAGAAGCTTAAAACCGTCAATAAAAACATGACCTGGAGCTGAGTGTAGCTCAAGTCATGAGCTTCTTAATGCAAAATTTAGGCTAAAATTTAAGAATGTAAGGAAAACCACTAGGCCATTGTGGTACAACCACAATTATATGCCATATGAATGTATGATGGAGGTGAGGATAGATTTAAGGGATTAGATCTGATAGACAGAGTGCCTGAAAAACTATGGACAGAGGTGAGTAACATTGTACAAGATATAGCTATTAAAACTATTCCAAAAAACAGAAATGCAAGAAAGCAGAGTGGCTGTCTGATGAGGCTTTAGAAATAGCTGAGGAAAGAAGGAAAGTGAAAGGCAAGAGAGAAAGAGAAAGATGTACCCAAATGAATGCAGATTTCCAGAGAATAGCAGTGAGAGATGAGAAAGCCTTCTTAAATGAACAGTGCAGAGAACTAGAGGAAAACAATAGTCTGGAAAAGACTAGAGATCTCTTCAAGAAAATTGGAGATATCAAGGGAAGGTTTTGTGCAAAGATGAGCATGATACAGGACAAAATGGTAGGGACGTAACAGAAGCAGAAGAGATTTAGAAGAGAAGGTAAGAATACATAGAAGACCTTTACAAGAAGTATCTAAATGTTCTTGATAACCATGATGATGCAGTCAGGACCAAGAGCCAGACATTCTGGAGTGTGAAGTTAAGTGGGCGTTTGGAAACATTACTAACAACAAAGCTAGCAGAGGTGATAATATTCCAGCTGAATTATTTAAAATTCTAAAAGATGATGCTGTGAAAGTTCTGCACTCAATTTGCTAGGAAATTTGGGAAACTCAACAGTGGCCAGAGGATTGGAAAAGGTCAGTTTACATTCCAATCCCAAAAAAGGGCAATGCCAAAGAATGAGCACAATTGTGCTCATTTCACACGCTAGCAAGGTTATGCCAAACCAGTCAATCCTACAAGCAGTCAACCCTGATTGCTCATTGGAGGGACAGATACTGAAGCTGAAGATCAAATACTTTGGCCATATAATGCAAAGAGACACCTCAGTATAAAAGACTGTGATTCTGGGAAAGATTGAAGGCAAAAAGAGAAGGTGACAGCAGAGGATGAGATGGTTAGATAGCATGGTCAATGTGATGGCCATTGGCATGGGCTTGGGTGGACTCTGGGAGGCAGTGCAGGACAAGGAGGCCTGGTGTGCTTTAGTCTATGGGGTCACAAAGAGTCAGACATGATGTGCGACTGAACAACAAATGAAGACAGAAATGTGAAATCTGCACATCTAGTCATTAGTGGTGAAAATAATCAGTTGTCAGTTGATCTGGCAGGTACTACTATTGTCCTTGAGACTGGCAGAAAAATAACTTATCCTGATTCTTTGTAAATAAAACAAACAATTTGTTTTTGCTAGACATTTAGTGCTTCCTATCTTCTGGATAATGGGTATTGCAATACTTGGAGACAGCAGAATAGAAGAGAAAGAACTGGAAAAAATCAGAAAATAAAAAGGGATGCAAATGGAACAACTGTAGCAAAAGAAAGATGGTATCAATAGACACCTTGGTTTGCAGTCATTAACCATCAGCAATGACAAATTCCCATCAGTTAATTGCAAAAGGCAGATTTACTTGAAACAGCTTATATACTGTGATGATACCTTCAAACAAAAACATCTGTTTTTCCCAGGTCCACTTGATAAGTGGACAAAAATGCCAAATCCAGTTTAATAATCTGGTTGACTGTTTGACCAACCATAATGTAAGATTACATTGTGCTAACATGATTTCACCATCATTATTATTATGTATATCTAGGCCTGAATATATATTATGTAAGAAATGATGTTTTCCTTTCACGTTGGAATAATGTTTCTGAAGAATTTCTAACATAACCAGGTGCTATGCTTTATTTAAGCTCAGTTATTTGCTCGATCTGTTGTTCACAAATTATATCACAGAAGCTGTTTTTGTTCTGATTATTTTAATGTGTCATTCTATATGGTAAATTCATCTCAGTGTTTGTAAATTATTTTCCAAACAACTAAGGGAAGGGGGGAAATGAAACACAAGCATGGTAATTTGGCAGGCAGCAAAATTCTGTCGGCTTTTGATGCAGAAATCTAGCAAGAAGCTATAGAAATGGCCTCATTCAACTTCCTTTATTTTCAACTTCCTTCTTGTACACTGATGGGAAACAAAATATTCTTGTGGGTGTTTGAACAGTTTGAGTTATAATGACCTACAAACTATTTCTCAGTAGTTAAAATGATGACACCAGATTTCAGCAGCTTGGAACTTTACATTCCCTGTAGCCTAGTGTTTCTCAAGCTTGACAACTTCAAAGTGTGTGGACCTGAACTCCCCAAATTCCTCAGCTAGCCATGCTTGCTTGGGAGTTCTGGGAGTGAAGTCCACTCATCTTAAAGTTGCCATGTTTGAAAAAGAGTGCAAGGGTCCCCTAGTTTTGATTCTAACAAACCCATAGCTTTGTATTGAACAGGCTTTTGATTCAAATAAACCTTCTATAAACATAGAAACAGTGCTACATCAAGGTCTTCAGTGGCACAAAGGGTTCTATTCTTAATCAAAAGAACATGAAGTAAAATCCCCTGTTTGGCATATGGAATTGGAGACCCGGCAACAGTAATAGCACTTATGAAGATAATGAGAGTAGGCCAAGGCAGACAGTCTCATTATATGTACTTAATACTCTAGTAAGGCATATTGATTAGGAAAATATAACTTCTGAAGGAGGATATTTTACCATACTTTTATTAACATGCTTTTAATGATCGTACCCCCCCCCAGTGAGGCACCACCTTGCTGTGGTTGGGTGGCTTGTGTGCTCTAAGGAAGATGAGAGCTCTGCCAGAGGTTCAACCATACTGGACAGGTCTCATCAGAGGAGCCAG
>JANHZU010003693.1:82537-99945 GCA_032468055.1 Acrochordus granulatus
GAAGGAAGGAAGGAAGGAAGGAAGGAAGGAAGGAAGGAAGGAAGGAAGGAAGGAAGGAAGGAAGGAAGGAAATTATACAATATTTAACAACATAATAATATATGTTTTGAATCAGTCTTAAGGCCAATGTAGCTCAGCATTCAGTACCACAGTAGCTAGAGGCCTGTTATTCAATCATTTTATAATTAGTTTATAGTAGCAATTAGTAAAAATTAAAGAGGAAGTTAAAATATAACAGACAAATTATATATCTTCAAATATCGATAGATTTTCATGGAAGAAGTGATGACAATCAAAATCCCTGTCATGAAGAGCAGAGAAGATAAACAGCTTACACTGGAGGGAAATCAGATAATTCGACTTGTTCTGCTCTGGGTCTAGTTATTGATAAAGATAAAGCTGTACAATAACAGCATCAGCAACTGGAAAATTGTTACAAGTGTTAGTTTATGCCATATTGAAATTCTGGAGTCTTTTTCAACTTAATGCCATATTAGTAAAGTTATGTGAATTGTAATTATCTGTACAAAACTAATGATTTGTCTATGCAGACATCAAATATGAAGCACTGGAAGTGATCACAGCACTGAATGAACTTGCACAAAGGATTACAATATATGGATTGTAAAAATCCATATATGGATTGTAAAAAATCTGGACAATGATTAGATGGCAGAAAAGAGGTTTTTTCCCCCTCTGTCTGTTGGTCATTCATATTTTACAGCCCATGTAAATTCACATTTTCAGGCTAAGGGGAGATTTGTCCACTACAGATTAAATGAGCACCAAACCGCATATGAACAATGACAGATGCAGAGTTACAAACTGTAAGAAACACGAACGGTTATGTTGCTTATATATTAGAGTACTCCAAACACAAGCAGATCTCTGTTATTTTTTATTAAGGAAAATAAAAGAATAAATAATGGCACAAAAATATAATTTTATGTTACTGTAGTCTTTCTAACCAATCTTCACAGTGACACAGGGAGTGCTGTGTCAAACAATTCAAGGTAACAGTTTCAACTATGCAATCAAAGCCTCACCACTTTTTAATATATATGACTTACATAAAAAGATGTGATGGTTCAACTGTGCAATTGTTGCCACCTTCTTGACATTTTTAACTCCTCATATATACCCCTCAATGCCCCAGATTGCTTAATCATGGTTTATTGACTAAATCACACCTGACTGGGTTTGCATAATACTGTAAGTCATAGTCTGAATACAAAACCAAAAGTAAAGAAGCCATATAGTAGCTTATAATGTTGGCTTATATTGTTGTTTCAATAACAAACCTTCTGAACCGATTCTTTGTGGTGTGAACAATTTTTTTCTTCTGGTTCGAAGAATTACAAAACCCAGTGTTTGTGGTAGTCCCTTTGTTCCCCTGTTCTCTGATTTTGCTCACTGATTCTGATCTTTCTCCAGAATAAACACATGGATCTTGGCTTAATTCAGAGGACTGTCCATAGCTCAGGTCTGAAAACAAGACCTGGACTGAGTAAGAAACAGTGACAATGTGGACATAATATAATAATATACTGTTTTATTACATTCACCTTATTGTATCCTGTAATCCAACTAATGTACTTTGTAAAACATGCTGTGAGTATGGGAACTCAGGCATTTGTAGCTTGTTCAACAAATGTGTCCTCAAATACTGTGGCCAATCCAGGAAGATTTCCTTCCTTCCTTCCTTCCTTCCTTCCTTCCTTCCTTCCTTCCTTCCTTCCTTCCTTCCTTCCTTCCTTCCTTCCTTCCTGTCTTTGCAGCCACATCCCCTGGAACAGATCTAAGAGCTTTCTCTCTCTTTGAAGGAGAGAATCAGTGACAGAAGACAGGATTTTCTCTAGAAATTTACTATAACATTGTAAAAGGTAAAATCTAAATAGAGGAATGGGAAAGGGCAAATCATTTTAGGAAATATTTTGAAAAATAGTGTCATCTTGATGGGAACATATTTTGTGTTTCCTAATCTAAATGTAAGTTTTCAGCATTCCTTTTTTTTTGTCTGATTAGATAGAAATGTTCATTAAAGGAAGAAGGGTATTCATAAAATGTACTATATTTTAGCTCATGGAAATTCAAGACATTAAGCAAATTCTGAAAATCATTAAGTTGAGGCCCAATTTAATAAATGTTTTATGTGGTATCTTTAATTAAATGTCAAAAAAGCAACTATATATATGTATGTATGTACACACATATATTCTTTTTCTTAGAATTATTTTAGACAGAATTATGGGAGTGCTAAATTAAAAAAATTAAATTAGCACATGGCAGTACTGACATTTTATTTTTGAAAATTAAAAGAATTTTAAGCATGAACTTATTTTGAGGATTAAAAATATAAATAATCAATCTTGTCTTCCAAAGCAATGTTTTATAAGTAGATAACTCTGTCCTTATTCTCAGTTTATTATCTATTTTTTTGATATAGCATTAGACCAGAACTTTTTCTAAAGAAACTATTCTTTACAGTAAATTCTATACAGATTTATATCCATAGTTTCTAAAGAAACTATTCTTTACAGTAAATTCTATACAGATTTATATCCAGTTTAAATCTGAACAGAAATAAGGCATGTTCATTTGGCAAAGTATATAGAATTACATATTGGATTGATGTTTATTTTTGTCAGAGGAATTCATATGGAATTTAAGGCTAAATCAGTATAGTATTTTATTACTTAAACAGAATTGAGTGAAAGTAATTTTGCTTCAGCTATTGGCATACTGCCTACAATATGCCATGCTTGATAGGTTGGTTTTTGATTAGCATTGTCTGAGAACCAAGCCACTATGTTTTTTTCAGTGAACCATGTTTCAGAACATGTTAACTTGGCATGATATACCTATTTAACCTGTATATATTCAGGTGCTACAGCAGAAAAGGCACATCTTCTAGGCCATGTCAACCTGCATTCCTTAGCCTTCCCATGCCTATCCTGCCTCATCATATGGGATGAGAAAAATAATTGGGAAGAGACAATCCCTCAAGTAACCAGGTCCCAAGCTATGAAGAACTTTGAAATTACACTAGCACCTTGAATTACACTTGGAAGTACACTGACAACCTATGCAACTCATGGATGCAATGAACTGTATCTCAAAATCCTTTATTAAATGCACAAATATATTACAATTGATGTAAATGATAAATGTGACTTGCAAGTCACACTAATTGATCAGCCTTGCTGTTTGGTGATAGCAATTTGAAAATATGAAGGCCATTAACATTTGCCTGCAGAATGTTAGTTCTGAAAAAATAACAAGTTCTTCCTTTCTCCGATATTTAAACTCTGGTTGTCAGACTTATTACAGCTCTTGCAAATTCAACAGGCAAATTCTAGTGATGTGTGATTTTGGAGTCTTTAAATTATAGTTGTTTTGTTAAATATTGCCTTGTTTGTTTTCATTAACCTGATATGCCTAACTTATTAAACAGCATGTTCCCCTTCCTTTTCTATGACAATACTATTGCTTAAGAATTAAATACTTTGCATTTTCCAAAAATCACTCAAGCAGATGCATCTGAGCTATACTTCAGCTAAAATGCAATTAATCTGAGCTTTTCTCAGATTGCTAAAAATCTTCAAAACTCAATCAATGCACAAAAGAACTTACAATTTCATCTCTCAAGTTTGGATGCTAGGCAAGGAATCCAGGTTACTCAGACTGACAGTGTGAGTATCACTTTTTATAGTTCATTTCAACATGAGTGTCATCCTTAATCAATAAAATAAACTAGTTTATTAAAATGTCATCATATTGCATACCTTGACATTTCTATAGCAGGTGATGAGTTTTTGATGTGAATGATTTTCTGTCTTTCCTTGGATTTGATTTAATAGAATTTAGCAGAACTTCAGAGGATGTAATGGTGGCATTTGTTTTGGGATATCTGATTGTTGTGACATAATGAGCAGAGTGTTCAATTATAGAGAAACATCCATGTTTATGGATTTATATCTCTGGGCATTTGTGGGAGATAAGGAAGTTTAGTGGCAAAACATACATTGTGACATTGCAAAGCACCCTGTACTCACATACAATATTGCAATGCAAGTACAAAAGCAAAAAGCTTATTTTATAACATTATAATACTTCTATGTCATTTTGCATCAACATGGTTAGATACATACATTTATATTTATATCCCTTCCCTTCTTATCTCCAGAATCTCAAAATAGCTTTTTTGGAGATTTCCTTTGTTTTACCTTCCCTGTGAGAAAGGCTGGTCTAAGAATCTAGTTGCAAATCACCCAGTCACCATGACTGAGGAATGATTTTAATTTGGGTCTTCCTAGTCCAACACTTTAACCATTGCAGTCATTGGATCACTTTGGGATAATCAATATCTTATATGACTTACTTCACAAGTTTTTTATTAGGATAAAATTGCCCTATGTTCTTGGAGCAAAGACAGCATATTAATGTATAAAAAACAGAAACAAATTGTATTAATGAGACAGGTTTCCTGCAACTTAATTAGTTTGCACCAATGATGGAATGTTCAAATCTCATAAATAAATGAATGGTTATTTCTTGAATTAAAAATATTGATATTCCATTTGAATTTCACTTATGCTGTTGTACACATAAAAGAGTTTTCTACAAGACAGCCTCGTTCTGTCTTAGGTGAACATGCAAAGAGATCAATCTTGGAAACCATTTTATAGTTCAAATTGTATAGTTCCTTAACAGGAACAAAGACATTAAGAACTTGTCTTCTTTGAATTATTGTGAAGAATTTTAAAATCTATGAAGCATCTTGAGAATGTAGATGGCATTTAACAGGGTTACAACTATAACCAAAGAAACTTCCTTGTATTTTTGCACCAGAGGAAGTCTGCTATTATTCTCCAGTTCCTATAATAAATTTATTTCTGCTTTTGCCAACTGCAGTACAGTTTTGCCTTTGCACTAGTGTATAGACATTAGGAAATTATTTGAACCATGTTTTTTAAGTATTAGGCTCATATGAATTAACATTGGATATCATAGTAATGAAGTATCAGTTCATATCTGAATCCTAGCATGACCAGAATATTTCACACAAACCCCAGTTGCGTTGTATCTACAAACTTAAGAGTAAATTAAATGTAAGGAGGCCTGAGGATTCTCAGGTTATCTAATGCTGCCGAAACAGTCCCCATCACATTTCCTCATTCACAATGCTTGCTGAGGTTGTTGCTAAATTGCAATTCAACAGCACCTGAAGAGTCACAGTTCCTGATAACTGATTTAAGGTATTGTTGACCCTTTGTCAAGAGAAATTATTCCTATCTTTCTATTTATGCTGTAGGGTGTAGATTAGTGCATACATATCCAGGAGTTTGACTCAGAGCACAGTAGACTGTGAGCACAAGACTCAGCGAGCACAGTCATGCTGCCTTCTGAATAAGTTACCAAGTTGACCGTGAACTTTAAGATATTTCTTTTCTTGTTCAACGTTGGTTGATCCATTGTTTTCGACTAAAATGCCATTTGTAAATGAAAAAATGTGTCCACTTCTAATATAGTTTTAAAATTATAGAAATATAATTTCTGTCATACCTACCCAAATCTCCTTTTCAAATTTTTCTGTGAAGAAGTTCAAAGTCTAGTACAACAGAGAGAGGGAGAAACATCCTCAGAAATATTATTGCACATTTTTTTGTCCAAGTCAATACAAACTGGGCAAAGAACTTCCTATTGAACATGGTCTGGATTTTTACCTTAGTTGTAGGTTAGAAGTAGAAGAGAAGTAAATAAGTAATAACACTCTGAACTGAAAAGTAGCTCTGGAAGCCTCATTAAATCCTTAACTGGTATAGGTTTTTTCTCCTTCACCTGCCACCCACTGATAACCTATGAATCACCAACAATTTCAGTTTCATCTTCAATCTTGATTAAATTATTTTCAACCCTAAAGCCTTCTGTGATAAGAAAAACAACATATCAGATAAGATTATGTTTTATAAAAGATAAGCAAAGTTTGAGAGAGCAAGAACCTGAATTATCTTGGAACACACATATATAGTTAATGTTTGTGTGTGTGTATGTGGGAGGAAGAGGAAGAAAACTCCCTCCTCCGTAATCCAGAATATTGTCAATGTTTCAATAGTATGTAGTAATTGTGGTAATGTTTCATATAAATATATTTTAAAGGGTTTAAAGATTAAAGGGTTTAAAGATACTACAGTAATGTTTTACCTTAGTAAGGCTAAGATAAGAACAACTAATTTTTTTCCTGTTTGAAGAATTACTAGACCTTTTTTCCCTTTTTTCCCAACACTTATCACCTGACATGCTTTAAAAGTTTCTTTCTATACATCATGTTATACTTTCTGTTCAATGAATTTGGTGAGGTTTCTTGGATTTCTTCTACGTGAACTAAATTATTGTTATCCATTCAAACAACATTTCTTCATAACAGTTTAAATAACATGTTATTTAATATCACATCTTTGTACAGATGAAGGATGCATTTTCACCTCTATAGTGATGGATCTTCAGAAATAATCAGATAGAAATATCTTAATTCTTAATTCTCTCTATCTATAAATTTCTGTCTACCCATTCCACCAACCACATTATGCTATTTATAGATTGCACTACAGCTGTGCAGTTAATTTATTGGTAAAAGTAACAATTAAGGGATACTATGTGATGGTGCCATATGATAATCATATCACATGATATTATATATATGATGCTATATTTAAAGACTGATATATCCATTTAATAAATAAAGCCAATATCAAAACAATGGCTAATATACTGATATATAGGTAGGTCTTACCAATTATTTGTTCAGCAATTGTTTGAATTTACTCTAAGGATGCTGAAAAAATAACTTTACAGTCCATTTATGACCAGAATTCTCCAATCATATTATCATCATCATAGTCAGTATGTGTTGTCCTGTGCCTGACCTGTTCTTCACTCCCCACAACCCGAGTGTGGAGAGGTTTCAGAAGAGATTTCAAGTGAATAAGTTGTTTGCTCTTCTACACATTGAAGCCAATATGATCATGCAAGCAATGAGAAAGGGTCAGGCAAAGGAGACATTGTCTACAGAAACTGACTGCTCTTTTCTCCTTTCTTCTAGAGCAAAGAGATTGGAGAGAAAGAGATTTCAAGAGAGTACTACAAGATGTTTGTGTAGAATGTCCATAGCTCCTAGCCCCAGCTGTGGTGTGATTGCATTGCTTTCAATGTTTACAAAACAGTAAGCAGGCATTCAAGCATTCTTAAGGGGCAGGGAATGGTTAGGAGGCAAAAAAGCTGATCTTGAACACTATACTTCTGATGATGCAGTATAAGGCTACATTTGCTTTTCTTCTTTTTTGTAGCTGCATTACTCTGTTGACTGATTCACCAATATCTTTTTGGTGATATTTTGTTCAACTTGTGATTCACCAATATCTTTTTTGTATATATTGCTACTTAGAATGATCTCTTGCTGCCATATCTATAACTCATCCCTTTGATTTTTCTGTCTAAATGAAATACTTTGCATTTGTACTATATTTTTGTTCCAGCTTGTGAAGTTCTTTTAAGATCTTTGCTGTCTTCTCTATCCATTGCAAAATTTATTTTTACTCTTGAAAGGCTTGCGATGAAACCCAATTAACATAACCCAAATATTTAACCAGCTTTATATAAATTTAATTATAGCATTGTCCAGCCCATATTTTGCCATCTTCTGTTCTGAAATCTCATGGGAAATTTTGCTGAATGCTTCAGTCAAGTCAAGATAGATTCTATCCAACACATACCTCTGGTCAGCTAAACAAGTCCTTCTATTAAACAAACAGAAATTAAGTTAGATTAATGTGATGTATCCTTGATAAGGCCATGCTAGTTCCTTCTAAATAATGTATTTTGTTCCAAATGTTTACAAATTAACTGGTTAATAAGTTATTCAATAATTTTTGATGGTGTTGACATCAAACCGAGTAGTCCATAGTTACTTTAATCAACTTTTTTTCTCTTTGGAATATATAACTATCTCCAATTCTATGGTATTATTGCATCCATATTCTGTGATTTGTTAAAGATTACGCAAAAGGGCTCCATGATCATATCTGTAAATTCCTTTAGGGTCTTAATATAATGTTGATTGGTATTCAGTTAATCTGGTCCTGGGGATTTAAACTTCTTCATTGAATGAATGGAAGGCTTTAAGCATAAACTGAATTTTAAACAAATTACTTATTTCATTTTTAAGTTTTCTTCATATGACTTCATTCTTTAAGTTATAAAATCACTATTTCATGCCACACATTTATGTTTATATATTTGTATAAAACATATAGAATCTTATTTATATACTTCAATATGTAAATAATTTTCCATTTGGAAATGCACAGAGACCACCATGGGTGTACTATGATATATAAACTATTCTTGCCATATATAGCTACACAAAAGGGCTATACCTGTATAGAAACTAACCATTAGAAATAGGTGCTTTTTAAAATTGAAGGGTATAAATATATGGAAGTTCTACTCTAAAATTCCCAGTATTTTTCCATTTTGTTTCCTATTTTGATTTTACATAATGATGAGTCATTTTCTATGACAAACAAATTCCTGCCAGCTTTACCTGTAGTTCCATTTTTACTTTAAATGGATCAACATGAAAAGTGTAAATATATTGAATTATTTGCAATAACTCAGTATTGGTAGACTTCCAGCATCAGTAGGTCCAAATTCTAATTTCATCAGAAAGGAAAAATGTAGGTATGTTAAGTAGAAATGGCTCGTGTTAATTTTGAAGTGTTTAAGAAAAACAGATATTTGGAGGTTTAGTTGTGAAATCAAGAACATCTTTATCCTCGGGAAACACACATAAAATTAAACTATAAGAAATACAGTCACTAAGATTATGATTATGATGGTAATGATAGTGATGATTTATATTTAATAGCAACCAGAAACTATTATATTTTGCCTAAATTAATCACAGCAAATTACTCTCTAATTTTAGTTTAGAAATAAATTATCTTAATGTGTTTTCTCAGAATTTGTATGGAGCAAAACTGAACAGAGAGAGGAAGCTGGCCATAGTGGTTGCATGCTCTATAACCTTTCCCTCTCAGACCTTGCTCTATACTAAATAACATGATCAGAAATGAGTTTCTCAGAACTCCTCGGTAGGATCTAATGGCAAATGGAACATCCCTGAAGAAGCAGGGACAACATTGTGGCAGAGATTGGTGGCCAGACATCATCAGAATCTCTTGCAACAAGGAAAGACTAGACATCACTCACCTGCATTCTAAACATGCTCCTTAGGTACTCCAATACTTTATTGGGCAAGCATGATTAGACATGCAAGGAATCAGTTCAGCTCTCAGTGTTTGCAAGGTAACAGTATAAGATAATGCATAACAATGTCAGTTATTCAATAAGTGTTCAGTTGATAGAAAGGATTTTAAAATAATAGATATGTATACACATTAGACAGAACTTCTGGGTTAATTTCTGTTCTATCATACAGCATGATCATATAGTATGAGTCAAGTATTCATTTGAATGATGGCATGGGAGGGAAGCTTTTCTTTTGTCTGGTAGTTTTGGTATGCAGTACCCTGTAGAACCTACCAGAGGGAAGAGGTTCAAATAATTTATATTCAAGATGAGAAGGGTCTGCAGATATCTTATCTGCCTTTTATTGACCTTCTTAGTATATATGTTCTTAAGGAGGGCAGACTAGTTGCAATTAATTTTTCTGCAATCGTGACTACACTTTGGAGGCTGTACCTGTCCTGTATGTAATAAACTCCTCATGAGGAGACCATAGAAATCAGGTTTTTGTAGTCAACTTGTGAGTCAAGTGATTGGGACTTGAGGATTTCAATCATGCTCATAACTGTAATGGACATATGGTTACAAAAGCATCATTTCTTAATCATTATTGAATATAATTAGTTTAAAGTTAAAGAATGATCTTCAGCTTGGCAGGAAAATCTTATCTAATTTAGAAAGAAAGCTAAGCTAGATCAAAGAAAATGAAAAAGATTTTTAAAAGATTTTAGATAACTAGTAAAAAAGTTTAACAAAGGTTACATGTAAGAAAGTTTAAATGGATAAAGTAATTTTTAAGACTAATTTTTGGTCAAACACTTTTAAAAATATTAAGTAATAGACAAAGTGAATGGACTTTCAAGGGAATAGTATTTGTTAATATTAAAGAACACAAACAATAGGTGGATTTTAGAAAACAGAAGATAAAAGGTAATATGAGACAGTCTATATGATTATAACTATGGAGAGCCAAATGAGACTAAAGCATTATGGACATAGAAAAGAAAACCAAATAAAGGGGAAAACGTAGTATTATTATTTCCCCCGTAATTGGAACACTTTCACTTTTGGATTACAATATTAAAATGGCAACAACCAGAAAAGTGGAAAAAACAGAAGAAGAGAGGAAAAGATTGCTGGAGCAACATATAAAAAGGGATCTTTTTTATATAATTTCAGATACTGAAGAATCTGTAGGACAAGCGACTAGAGATGTAAAACTAATGATAAAGTGGAAATTTTGGAAAGATAGAAATTACAAACAGAAAGATGGAAAAAGATTTAGGTATTTGGCACTATTAAAATTCAGAGAGAGAAAGGATTCTGCTTGAGATTCAGAGTGGTTCCAGAGGATTTTGGTGAAGGTATTAGTAAAAAGGTTATTAAAGCCTTATTAAACTTTTTGGAATGAGATGAACGGGATGTAGAAAGTCTACAGGATAAATACAAGATTTGTGAAACTAAGAAATGTCCCAAGGGATATATCCTTGTGCCCTTGACAGGAAGAATATTAGAGACCAAGCTCTATAGCAGCATTTTAATATTGGATTGAAGATTGATAATATAGATGTAATTGTACTTAAAAAAATTCCAATTTAAATACTGATTGATAAACAGGGAAACATCCATTTTGATGGGACATATAGAAGAAGTAATTCTAGCTTTTAAATAGCAGAGTTTTTAACTGAATTCTGTGCAGAAAGCAAGAAAATTCTTGGAAGAAATTCAAAGAAAAAATGGAGAAAATACAAATGGATATGACAGTGACAGATGAGACTACACAAAAGTCTTAACAGGTGCAACAAGAAAACTGAAAAGAATATTACTGAATTAAATATTACAAGTTATTGTTTTTTTTCTAAATTTTGCATTATGGATTACAAATGCATAATATGGAATATAATTGGAGCAAATGTTCCCCAAAAAAGAAAAAAATCTTTATTTGAAAAAAATAAAGTTATAATTTGAATACAAAAACACATAGAAAAAAGATATAAAATATTTGATTTACAAAAATTTGGGGTGAAAAAAGAGAGAGAGAGAGAGAGAGAAGTGGTATTGTTTTGGTGGTTAAGATAACAGTCTAGAAAATGGGAGATTATGAGTTCTAGTTCTGCCTTAGCCATGAAAGCCAACTGGGTGACCTTAGGCCACTCACTCTTTTTCAGTCCAACTCATTTCACAGGGTTCTTGCTGTGGGAAAAATAGGAGAAGGAAGGTATGTTGAATATGTTTGCCACCTTGAGTTATTTTTAAAGATAATAAAGGCAGGATACAAATAAATAAAGCAAATAAATTACAGTCAGAACCTATATTGACTGATAAACATGGTAGATATGTTGGGTGGAAGTTAATTTTGCAGTTTTAAACCTTCGATATTGGGAATTTATCATCAGATTTATGAAGGATTTATGGATAGACAAATGGACTTTTCTTAAGAAAAATGTTGTCTAATGGGGAATTAGAATGGATTGGAGTGATTTCCACACAAGAAGATAGAACTGAGAAAAATATTAAAATTACCTAACATAAATTACCAGAAGTTTTCTTTGATTTAATAAATAATTTTGAGCTTGTTGATATATGGAGACATAAAAATGGCAATTCAAAAAAGTATATTTATTATTCTGAAAGAGAATTTTTTCAAGAATAGATATGATCTGGAGTTTGAAGAGTTTGGCTATGTTCATAAAGCAGAGATACCACTGCATATACTTTTTCAAACTATAATTCAGTGAGTTTGTTTTTTTTTTAAAAATTAGTTACTTCGGAGAGAAGAAAAATGAAGTCCTATTACAAAAATAAATAATAATAGAGGACTGTAAAATTATTTTTTTGAATAATCTGATTAAAGGCACAAAGTTAAGTATGGTTTGGGATGTAAGTAAAGCTTTAATGAGAAGATATTTTATAAGCATAATAATGAACATAAAAAGAAGAAGCCAGAGAAAATATGAGCTATTTTGTGTGAAACAAAAAGGAAAGAAGAATTAAATAAATTTTGAGAGAAGATAAATATAATCCAACAAATTAAGCTTCTACAGCTACAATGTCTATATTAACAGTAAGAGGCTCTGCCCACTCCTGAATTTGTTAAAAGTTAAATGAGGTACTGAGGCCCTATATTAAAAATCATAGTAATAAAGAGAAAACATTCATATAATGATTAAATAGGTAAAGGAGACCCTGCCAGTCGTGGCCGACTCTAGGGAGCGGTGCTCATCCCCGTTTCCAAGCTGAAGAGCCAGTGTTCGTCCTGGGACGGCTCCATGGTCATGTGGCCGGCATGACTGGACACCTTAAGGCGCTCGGATGCTGTTACCTTCCCGCCGGGAGGGATGGTACCTATCTATCTACTCGCGCTTGCGCGCTTTCGAACCACTAGGTGGGTGGGAGCTGGGGTGAAACAGCAGGCGCTCGCCCTGCTGCGCGGCAACGCTGGGTCAGGATCCCGGGCCACCGTTCTTCCAGCCGGCAAGCCGAGCTCTTAACCACTTGCGCCACCGCACTCCCTAATATAATGATTAATGTCTGTTAAAAAAGCTCTGTGACACATATTTTATGTCTTACTAATCTATTTTTTTTTTTGTTATTTCCTGAAACTTTTCTGCAAATGTGGTACAAATAAAAACTTTTGAGACTATCTAGTCTTTTCTACTTCCTTCTGGCTTTAGAATAAAATTGATTGCATTTTACCTCTCAGAGAAGGATTGATACACATTTTGAAGTCCATTTTTCAGTGATTAACACTTGGTCCTGTCTCCTTTGCTTTGGCCAAGAAGTAGTTTTGATTCAGGCAGTGATGAGGTCAAGATGGGAATAACTTTTTGATGTAATCAAAGTGTTGGTCTTCCCAGTGATGGATGTAAATTATATCCCAGCAATCTTACACTGAAATTCCTTTAGTTCCCAAAAATTCAAAACAATGTATGTCCAGAACTCTGTCTTTGCAGTAGATTCTGATATAATTGTGCATCAAATCATCTATGACTTTTACTGCCAAACAACATGAAAGAGTCTCTGGAGGAAATCTCTTCAAGAATGGGATACTCACTCACTAGCTGTCTATTTTCTGAACCATCTTGCTAAGCTGAGAAGAGTTGCTACCTGCATTGCTTTAAATAAAACTTCTGTACATATTAACATATCCAGTATGGATACTAAAGGGCACAGGGAGGCAGAAAGAAAGAATCAGCTTTTTGAAAATAACAATCCTTATAAAGGGAGGAAGCCTACAATTGGATTAGAAGAAAAGTCTTCTGAAAGGACATCTACACAAAACATAACATTTAAATATATGATTCCAATCAATATGAGTGGAAACACTTTCAGTAGGCTGTGTCATTTTAGGCTGCAGTAACAAATGAAAGGCAATTTTCAGAGAGAATTCCATGACAAAAAAAGTATTGCATTAAGAAGAAAAAGGTTGGCTTCATTCTTTCCTTTGTTATTTTTGTCAGTTTGGGATTAAAAAAAAGGGAGGGAGAATGTAAGTTTTCTTTTTTATCCTAAAAAGATACAACATAGGAGACTTGATTTTACTGAATGTATAAACAGCTGTAGGCCTGGTCAATCACTCAGCAAAGCTCTTGTACTCCAGGATTGTTTTAATTTTCTGTTCTTTAATGTTACTGACATGCTGGTTTTTAAGCATTGGCATCCTCATAGCTTTATTGTGTTTTGCATTCTTATTTGTATTGTTTTGTTTTTATTTTGTTTTTATTGGGGCCATTGTGAAAACTAAATATATTTGGTTGGAATTAAACTTATAAGTACATTATTGAAAGTTCCATGTTTCTGGCAAATTTATTTAATTCTGGGGTCCTTTTAATTAGCCAAGTTTGGATGAACATAAAAAGATTAGCAGTTCTAGATCTAGTTGGGGAGATCCCCAAGAAATACCATGCTGTAAGCTAAATTGGAAATTTGAAAAAAAAAATTCTATATTATTGCCAAGAAAATTTTATGAATATGTCTATAAAATCAGCAGAAGGAGACCAGAACTGAAAGAAGTCTCACTAACTATTATCAGGCAAAGATAATGGCACTTAAAGTTCTACCCATAAATTGCAACAATAAACCAAGCTGTACAGGAGAGAGTAATAACAGGAGAATTCACCTTCTGCCTGTTTCACATTGATGGGCCTTTTGCAAAATACAACATACAGAGAGAGAGAGAGAGGCAGACAGAAGTTCCCTACATCAATTAATAGAAAAAAATAAATACGAATAGCAGGAGAAAAGTTTTTTAAAAATAACACTTCTGGCCCATTTTGCTCTCAATCTGATGTGAAGGGAATAGACTACCTTTAAAAGTGAATGTGGTACAGCGTAGAATTAGTCTAAGACTGTGGAGATCCAATTTCATGTTCACCTTCAGCCATTGTAATTCATTGCCTTAATATCTCTCAGACCAACCTATCTTACAAGGTTGTTACTGCAGGGATAAGATTGGAAGAGGGAGATCTAAGCAGATTATTTTTTGCTCCTGGATAAAAGGAGGGATAGAAAAATGAATTTTGGATTTAATATGCATGAAACATTTCTGTTAAATCTTAACTCTAGTATTTAATTCAAAATGTGTAGAAAGAAGCTATAATTTTTGTATCTTAAGAGAACCACCAGAGATGGTGTTTATTGCTTTTTTTTAAAGCTCATTGTATTTAAGATCTTATTCTGAGGGGTCATGGACTGAATTTGGACTAATAATTGAATACAGTTCCTCAACCGTAAAAGAGGCTTAATAGCCTCTTAATACAATTTCTTCAGTGTGGGTCTTCTGTATGATTTGGACTTCCACTCTGTCTCATACTTCCTTGTCTATCTTACTGGGGATTAATAGAGCTGAATTTTAATATTTCAGGAGAGCAGTACTGTTTGTAAATTATTCTACATTATACAGTATAAATAAATACAATTTATATAAATACAATTTATAGGGGCATAGTGGCTGAGCGTTTAAGACACTGGGTTTGTTGGCTGGAAAGTTGTCAGCCTGAATTCAAGACACAGGTGCCACATAACAGGTGAGCTAGTATTACTTGCTCCAGCTCCCACCAACCCTGCAGTTTGAAAGCATAAAAAATGGAAATAAATAGATACATTTGATGTGAATGTAACAGAGTTCCATGCACCTTGGTGTATAATCAGCCACATGATCACAGAAGCATCTTCAGACAACACTGGCTCTATGAAGAGATGACCACTGGCTCCTAGAGTCAGAAATGACTGGCAGGGGAAATGTTTATTTTTTAATACAGGCATTGATGATCAATATTTTTCTTATCTAGAACTTTTGCTTGAATGAAGTGTTAGATGCTAAATTATAACTGAACATTTTAGTATGGATTGTAATATCAACAGGAGCAGACTCCTCTCCTAGCCCTCTCTGTCCATCCAGAAAAATGTTCCTGTTTTTAATTGGAAAATATTGGTCTGAAATTATATTTTGTGAAAGCTTTTTTTGGACAAGCATCTATGAAGATGAGAAATGTAGAATCAGGAATTTTTATTTGGAAGGCAGGAATATGATTCATATTTTAGAAATCATTCAGGTCTATCGACCCATGAAGATTCTCTTCATGGATCACTGTCTTGTCATGGAGAGGGAGCTTGCATAACTCAGTGCAGTTAGGAGCTATGCTGTGCAAGGCCATCCAAGACAGACATATCATAATATAGAATTCTGATAAAACATGATCCATTGGAGAAGGAAATGGAAACCCACTGCAGTAGCCTTGTCAAAAAAACTCCATTGACAGTAACAAAAGGCTAAAAAATATGATGCTGGAAGATAAGCCTTTCAGGTCAAAAGGTGTCCAATATGCTACTGGGGAAGAGTGAAGGGCAATTAAGTAGCTGCAGAAAGAATGAAGTGGCTGGGCCAAAGCCGAAAGGATGCTCAGCAGTCTATGTTTCTGCGGGTGAAAGGAAAGTCCCATGCAGTAAAGAACAATATTGCATAGGAACCTGAAACATAAGATCTATGAATCAAGATAAGCTGTATGTGGTCAAACAAGAGATGGAAAGATTGAACAACAATATCTTGGGAATCAGTGAACTAAAATGGATAGGAATGTATGAATTTAATTCAGATGACCACAACATATACTACTATGAACAAGAATCCCTTAAAAGAAATGGAGTAGCTCTCATAGTCAATAAAAGAGTGAGAAAATAAGTACTGGGGTACAATCTCGAAAATGACAGAATGATCTCAGTTCAAATCCAAGGCAAACCATTCAACATCACAGTAATCCAGTTCTATGTCCCGAACATTGATGCCAAAGAGACTGAAGTTGATTAGTTCTATGAAGGCCTACAAGACCTTCTAGAACTCACATTAAACAAAGATGTCCCTTTTATCATAAGGAATTGGAATGCTGAAGTAGGAAATCAAAAGATAACTGGAATAACAGGCAAGTTTGGCCTTGGAGTACAAAATGAAGCAGGGGAAAGGCTAACAGAGTTTTGTCACAAGAACATGCTAGTCATAACAAACACCCAAGAACCCAACAATCCAAGAAGCGACTCTACACATGGACATCACCTGATGGTCAATACCAAAATCAGATTGATTCTATTCTTTGCAGACAAAGTTGGAGAAACTCTATACAGTCATTAAAACAAGACCTGTAGCTGACTGTGGTTCAGATCATGAGCTTCTTATTGCACAATTCAAGCTTAAATTAAAGAAAGAAGGGAAAACCACTGAAACATTCAGGTATGATATCCCTTATGAATATATAGTGGGGGTAAGGAACGGATTTAAGGAAGTAGATCTGGTAGACAAGAATGCCTGAAAAACTAGGGATGGAGATATATAACATTGTACAGGAAGTTGCAAGTAAAACCATTCCAATCAAACAGAAATGCAAGAAAGCTGAGTGGCTGCTGCTGAGGTTTTACAAATAGCTGAAACAAGAAAGAAAAGAAAAGGCAAGAGAGAAAGGAAAAGAGATACCCCACTGAAAGCAGATCCAGAAAATTGCAAGGAGAGATAAGAAGGCCTTCTTAAATGAGCAGTGCAAATAAATAGAAGAAAACAATAGACTGGGAAAGACTAGAGAGCTCTTCAAGAAAATTAGAGATATCCAGGGAAG
>JANHZU010003694.1:0-11481 GCA_032468055.1 Acrochordus granulatus
ATATATCATACTTTATTTTGTTTAGCCACGATTGGATGATTCAATACAAAACACTAAGCCCAAGCTAAACAAACCACATTTCAACTTACTACAATATGTGACTGGGGCCTGTAATGAAAGTAGTGACATTTCACATCCTATCTTTTGAAGATTAAATATCCCAAGTTATCCTGCCTAAAGAGAGCACTAGAGAGCTGCAACGTGCCATTGCATTCTATTAATGTCATCTAAATGGCAGCTGTCAGTGCTAGTGATGGAATAAATATGGAAAAGGAAATTGTTGCAATTGATTGACAGTCTGCAATTCTGCACATTGAGTTTAATGAGAGGGACGTATAAGCAGCTCTGCTAGACAGGCTATTCATATAAATCATTTGCACTAGCCCTGCTCTCTGAATTATGCAGAGCTATGCAGATGTCAGTGTCGAAACTATTTCCACCAGTGTTGCCTTTAGTCAGAAAAAGGATCCATCGACACACTGATTACTGTATTACAGGAGCTTCAGAAGTTTGGTACTAAATACAAACAGTTGCTATGTAACAAATTTGGCTTAGGATGAGAACAAGCATTTAATGTTGCTCCTCATATTCACATTCACTGTTCAGTTCTCTAAAGCAGGTTTTCAAAGCTCACGGGATTGATGGGAGAACTCCTGTGATGTTCAGCAAGACTGAAAGAAGAGCAAAGAAAGCAATGGCTTTTATTAGAACATAAGTCACCAGCCCATTTTGCTGCGGAAACAAAATAAAACAAGAGGCTTATGAAGGGCTTTGCTTGTCCTGTGAAATAATAATCTGCATTGATTTCCAGGAATTCAGTAGGAATTGCTGGGATGGAGGAAGGGGCAGGACGAAAGTTTCCAACGTTTTTACGGCAATTTAGAATGATCAAAGTACAGGTTTCTTGAAGAGTGATCTGTATTACTATCTGGTGCTGATAATATCGTGCATATAAATGTGCAAGTCATTTTGTCTTCGGCCCACCACCCCACTAAGCTGAAAAGACCAATCAGTAGTTGCAACAATACTTAAGATGCTGTTGCATCTATGCCCAGGACAATTGGCCTTCATTTTCCCCACTAGCAGAGTTTTTATACAACAGTGCACTGCGTAAGTTGATCAATGTGTCCCTCTTTCAAGCTTTGTATGGAGTTCACTCAAGAATTCCACCAAAGCTGCTTTACTTTCCTTGTTCTTGATACTGTCAGTGGGCATATGGAGCCCAAAGGGTTTATGGAAAAAGTTTGAAAGTTTCTGAAATACTTTATTAAATCTAAAATTTATTAAAAACTAAGACTGCACAGGATTATACTTCCAGGGAATTGCCATGTTGTCTTCTGAGATCATGGTTTTGAGCATATCTTGAGGACAATCAGTATAACAAAAGAGAACAACTAATCTTAGAAAGTAATGTATGTTTTAAAGCATATCCAATGGTTTTAGTTAAATAAGATTTGAGGAGATTGATGGTCAGTACTGACAGCATACTTTATTAGATGAACTATTACTTTCCAGTAGCAGTTTGAGGGAGAAGTACAATGATCAGTTAGCCAGCCACACACAGAGACAACTGTGTTCTTTGATGGGTTGAGTTTTGTGTATGTGTGCATGTAATTGGAATACCTCTGTATTTTGTATATTTGTATGAGAGTCGGAGTGTGTGTTTAAGAGAGAAAAAAGGTGTAAATCATACAGATTTACATCACACCTTGCATGGCATTCCTTATTGCTGACATAAGTCTCCTGATACATTTGCTTGCAGTCAGTTAGACTCTAAAGCCAAAACTGGTTCTCCAATACTTATTCTAGAGTAATAGTTATTTTACAGAAGAATCTAAGAGTTCAATAAAACTTCTTCCTAGGAAAGAGGTCCTGCCTTGTTTCGCTGCAGCAAAAACAAACAAACCTTAGAACACTGGAAAAGCTATTATGGGATAAATGTGTGAGGGTCTCAGTTTATGCAGGGGTATATATTATGGTGTCATAAAGTTTTGAATTATCCAAATTATTCCTAGTTTTGAATTATCCAAACCATATAGTTACTATACTTAAGCATAAGAATTCCAGCAAGCAGTATGATGTACCACAGTAATGTGTCACAATTTCTTCCTTTGGCACATCTCTACATATTCATGAACTGTTATCAAGCTGGAGCCAGCCTTTCCAATTAATACAGATGTAAGAGATTCTTGAAATGCAGAATCAGGTTATGGAATATCTTCTTTTGTCAGAACTATGTGGAAGGATGAACTGTCTCCTGAAATGAACAAACAAAAAGCCACACTCAAAGATTTTCTTCTTCTTCTTGGTATTCTGCCTATCAGATACATAGTTTGGATACATTGAAATTTACAAAGAAGAAAAAAGAGTCTGAATTCCTTAGAATCATCTGCAAATGGGGCTCACAGGTTTTAATAGAAGAAAATATAAAAAGAAGCCAGAGCAGGTAGGGAAAAAATGGTCAGGGGCAGAATTTCTTCTAGATTATTCAGAATTACTCTGCTACTGGAGTGAAAGGCATCCAGACAGGACATGGATCAGAGGAGGAAGTGGCTAAGAGAGCCACAAACCAGACAGGGAGACAAAGAAATCAAGGAGGAGTCTGGACAGCTGAAGACAAAGAATCTTCCAAGAACAAACTGCCCTGGACTGCAGACATGGCAAAACAAAACCCAGATGGTTCAGGTGCAGGGTAGGAGTAGGATAAGAAGGAGAATTAGTAAACTGTGGCATAGGGATAGTCAGACAAAGCAGATATGCTGTAAGGGTAGAAGAGGGGGAAAAAGGCAACAGCTGAGAATTTGGAAATCATAAAGGAAAGATCAGAGGTCTGATTCATTTAATTAGAATTTAGTTACAGTTAGTCTTCACTAAATGATGGTAATTGAGACTGGCGACTCATCACTAAACAATGTATGATGTCATGTGACCACACTGATTTATGACAGCAGTTGCAGCAGTCCCAGTTGCCATCATTAGGCAAATCCCACACAGTCACAGCATCCCTTGATCATGCCATTTGCAACCTTCACTGCCAGCTTCTGATACGCAAAATCAATGGGGAAGCCAGCAGGAGGTCGCAAATGGTAATCACATGACTTTGGGACACTGCAACCATTGTAATTGTGGGCCAATTGCCTTAATCATGATCACATGACTGCAGAGATGCTACAGCAGTCTTTGTTATGAGGAATGGTCATAAGTCCCCCTCATTCAGCTGTAACTTGTAACTTCAAATGGCTGCTGAGGGAGTAGTTATTCAGTGAGGACTATCTTACTTACATAGGTGCTTGGTCCTTATGTACCTAAACACTTGGTTTCTAGAATTATAAAAATAAATTTACATTAAGCTTGTTTGAACATCATTATAATTCACTTAGCTCTGTGTATGTCCCTGGCTTCATTCTTATCCATATCTACCTTCCAACAAGTATCATTTTAAACTACTAACTTATATGACTCCACACAGGTGAAACATACACATTTCCAGGGAATTAGACTTGGTTTCTGTTCCTTGCTATTCTTACTGTACACTCATTATAAATATGTTCCACTGGCACTTAACAAGAGCAAAGTCATGCTCTGGCAACACCCTTGTCTCTACAGTACTGATTTCTTCCCAGGCTTATCCCAGGATTGCAAAGGTTTACGTTGTCTTTAGCAGTATTGGTATTAAAGTAGTCTTCTATCTCTGATTCCAATTTTTTTAAAAAAGGTAAAGTCTTCCCCTGCCAGTCATGGCCGACTCTAGGCTCATCTCCATTTCCTAACTGAAGAACCAGCATTTTGTCTGAAGGAGATTCGTGGTCATATGGCTGGCATGACTATATGCCAAGGTGCATGGATGCTGTTATCTTCCCACCAAAGGTGATACCTATTTATCTACTTGCATTTTTACATACTTTTGAACTGCTAGGTTGGCAGGGGCTAGGAAGAAAATGGGAGCTTACCCCATTGCGCAGTGGTGCTTGCATTTCAAACTCAAGCCACCAACCTTCCAGCTAAGAAGCTGAGCATCTTAACTGCTTGCGTCACCCTGTGCCCTTCTGATTTCAATACAGCATGTTAATAGCACTAGCAGATGATATGTTTTAGGCTTTGTATACCCATTCCCTTGGAGGAAAGGGAAGTGACTGGTAGGAAGGGAGGTAGATGGGGCAAGTTAGGAATCAGCAATGTGAACAGTGAGTTTCATTCAAGCATGGTGGAGAGCATTTTAAATTAAAAAGGATATTTCTACATCCTTTCAGATGTAGCCATCTGTTTGCCATGGCTCCACTTTTGATGCATCTCTCAGTCTAAACTACCTTGTAGGGCTGTTGAAAGATGTATGAATTAAAAACTTCAGAATGCACAGTACCTAAAATGTTTATAAATGAAATCAGCTTGCCCATCTATCTACAGATCTATGCTTATAAGTATACTGACAATAGCTACAAAATGTAATGATTGTAAAGCATGCGCTATTTCAGAACTGAATATCATAATGAGAGATTGCTGTATTTATCATTCCAGTCAAAACATAATCAGGAAGAGGAGGAGAACTTATGTTTTGAGTGTCAGATTCAATTTGGAAGGACAAAAGCCACATATGAGCAATAAAAAGCATATGTATATGAAAATATGTTTAGTTTTGAAACTGAGGTGGAAATATTGGCTTAGTCCTTATTTCCCCCCCATATGTGTAATGTTAACAACTGGTTAAAAGATTCCTGGTTAAATAATTTCTCTCCAAATAACAGGGAATAAATTCTGTCTTTTGAAAGTAATAAATTATTATTTTGTAAGCTATCATGGAAATCATGTAGCTTTAGAAGAATACAATACATTCCTGATTAAAGTGATGATGCAACAAATAAACCATGACATACATAGAGGTTCTCATGACTGTAAAAACAAAAATATATAAAAAACCTCCTTTAATTTGTAGCAAGTCCTGTATAAATTTATCTTATAAGCAAATCTATTTTCATGCTTTATCCCAGATTTTTATATATCCTTGTTGAAGTCTCATGCCTTTAAGAAAAAGCGTTGTAGTTTAATTGATGTTACTGTAAATTGAGATGGTCCTGAAATAACATATAGAAGAGATAAAGTCACTGAATGTATTACACTAGTAAATAATCAGTCAATTGCTTGTTTGCATTTTGTAACCTGCATTTCAAAAATAGTTCAAATGCAGGTATAATAGTACAACATTCAGTAATAGGTTTGAGAGATATCATATTTCATAAAACCTGTAGGGGTTTTTTTGCAACAAAAGTGTGCATTTGATGTACACGTGACAGTACTTATAAAGAAGTGTATGCCAAATTCCCATAAATGAGAAGTTCAAATCCATAGCTTTTATTTTACATCACAGCAAACTTCAAGATTTCAGATATATACTGTTATTTTTGTCCGTGATAAGCAACAAATAGATACATTGGTCAGATCCAGGGGTCATCCTTATGTCTTGCTTACCACAGCATGAAGATGCTCCTTTAACCATTTTAAAAGGATGATATCATCTGATGATGTCATTCCTTTTTTTACAGTAGCAGAAGCCTTATCTGTGTCTACATTGTCAATAAGTTATCTACAGTAACTTATTGACAATGTAGACACAAAGATTAACTAGCTATTCTCCTTAGCCACTTTAAAGTGTTGTGAGCATGCTTCTTCCTTTCCAGTTACTGAAGGCCACCCTCCGTAGTTATGGCGGCTTAGGATGCAAGAAAGACCAGACCTCTGGCTTCTGCCTACATAACACCTGACCAACACTTTCTTTTTACCATTCTTTTGAAAGAGTGGTTGATCTGCATTAAAAAAAACAGAATTAATGTTCAAAATGCTAGTCCTTGGATATATGTGTAAGGCTCCTGCAGGCCTTTCCCCCCACTCCATCTGCAGGCTGGTCAGGAAGACTGCAGATAATATTTCACCTTCTTCTTTAATAAAGATGATGCTGACATTTCATCCTATTCTAGGCAACATTAAAGGTAAAGTTTTCCCCTTTCAGTCATGTCCCACTCTTGGGGGTGGTGCTTGTCTCTGTTTCATAGCCAAAGAGGCATGGGCATGAGCATGGGCATGGCTAGACTCCAAGACACACAGAATGCTGTTACCTTCCCAGTAAAGGTGGTACCTGTTTATCTACTTGTATTTTACATGCTTTTGAACTGCTAGGTAGGCAGGAGCTGGGGCAAATAATGGGAGCTCACCCCATTAAGTGATGCCTGGATCTCGAACTTGGGCTGCCTACCTTCTGGCCAACAAGCCCAGTGTCTTAATCAGTAGGCCACCACATCCCCCTTCTAGGCAACATTATTCCCATCGAAAACTACCATTTTCTCTCTCTGAAGAGTTTCCCCTTCTCAAAATGTTATTTTTTACCACTGATTTGCTCCTCTATAAACAGCTGGAAAGCTCAGAGTGTTGCTCACTGCAGTGGGAAACTATCTCACCACCTAGCAATATTGCTGATCTAGGAAGACATGGAGAGTCAGGCCTGGTTAGGACTTGGATGGGAAATCTTACTGCTATCTCCCCTTGCAACAATTCCCCCATGGCACATGTTTGTTTGTTTTTGCTATTTCCAAACCTGGATTTAGCACTTTCTGGATCTGGGTTCAAAAGGAATCTAACTCTCAGCTGCATCTGCCCATAAAACACTAGGCCAAATAAGTGGCATTTAAGCAAAACCCATTTCCTCCCCAGTTCACATTATGAAAAGCCAAGGTTAGATACTGTATTTTTGCTACCAACTGATGCTGTCCAGTAGGAGAGGAAAGTAAACCAAGGGGATCAACCCATTGCTTTCCTTCACCCATCCTACATTAAACTGTAAGGACAGTACCAGGTTTTAGCCTTTTTTTGCAGAGCAATGTTGATAGATCTTTCTGCTGGCTCAAGAACTGGAAAAATATATGTTAATGTTTCTATGATGAAGAATCATGAACTGAATTCATTTGAGACATTGCAGACAATAGATTCACTCAAATCAAATGAGCCATCAACATTGTATAAATGCAGTGAAGCAGTTTTCCTCTCTCAGCACATCTTTCACATTGTCTTAAAAAATGCAGATGGATAAAAACTTTTCCATAGTCCTATCTGCTTACAATTAAGCTGATAATCTAGGGGCTATGGATCCAACACCCAACTAGAAGTTATTGTGGTTTTGCTTCACTGGTTTTGCACATACTTCTAAAGAGTATATTACAATTTATAGAAAAGTTCCAGCTCATGGTAGCTATGATGAGTTAATTTATATCCTGCTGTTGTATAGTTCATTGCTGCTACTTTTGTTGGCAGTAGTGCTCTGTGGTTCAAAGCTGAAATCTTTCCCACATACCAAGGAGAAAATCCAAGTTATTTATTTGTGCAAAGTGTGTGACCCTGATTGTTCATTGGAAAGACAGATATTGAAACTGAAGTTCAAATACTTCAGACACCTAATGTGAAGAGAGGACCCATTGGAAAAGACCGTGATGCTGGGAAAGTTTGAAAGCAAAAGGAGAAAGGGATGACAGGGAATGAGATGGTTAGATAGCATTATCAATGTAATGAACATTAATTTGAGCAAACCCTGGGAGACCTAGTTCATTCTTGGTGTAATAGTAGAAGCCCTTTCCCAGGAAGAAAATTCATCAATGTGTACCAGATGATAAGATGGCTCAGTGGTTCAGGCTGTTCCTTCTTCATGTTATTGAAATGGATGTGTGAACTGAGGAAGAGAGGACAGATCCATTCTATGTAATCAAGAATCAACAATAATGGCAACCAGGCAATCAAAGTCTCATTCCTCTTAGTTGATATGTAGTGGATGCCACTCTAGTGAAAAAGAGGCAGAGTTTCAACAACCTGGTTTCCCACACCATTTTGAAATCCTAAACACAACTGAATATCACCTATTTTTATGCTGGTTGGAAACATGTCGAATGTTTGTATGATGTCAGATGGGGAAACCTCTTTGAATTAAAGTACAGATGTTGGTAACTGAATCACAACTTTTGGGGGAATCTTCTAAGGCTTCTCTTCAGATCATTACATCTATGCCTTGCCTCCTTGCAACTTGTAAACATAATCATAGCATTTTCTATAGGAACCTTTGCTGTTTGATAGTTAAGGATGGTTAAAATCTGACTCAAAATAACTATGAAAGAAAGCAATACTGAAAACAACGATCTTTGAGGACTACACAGAAGGCATCTTAGTTCTTCCATGTGATCATGGAGGTATGTAGACAACTATGTGCACATATATGTGAAGTGGGCTCAATGTACACAGATTAGACACAGATTTTTTATTACCCTTCTCAAATAGCCACAGTTTTTTCTTTCTTTTGTTTCTTTAGTATAGTAAAATGACGTTATTTCGCTATTATAGATCAGTTGAGAATTTTTCTATGCTGCAAGGCTTCTGTTTCAAAGATTTCCCTTTTTAAATAGAATTATTATAGGCTGCCTACCATAATATATATCTTCTGATATAACCCAGAATTCTATGCCAAAGACTCTCTAAGGAAAAGAGAAAGGTAAACAAAAAGTGCTTGAGGTTATCTTGCTTAAAAATCAGAAAAACAGAATTTAATCCAGTTTCTTAAGAGCACATTGAAACCTTGTACACATTAAGGATTTTCATTAAAAATCTTTCTTTAAAACTGTACTGGAAAATGTTCAGATATAAAAATCAATAGAAGGGAAGAAACAGAGAGAGACAAACACATACTAGCCAAAATAAAATTAATCAAGTCATACAAATATACATTTGCAGGAGAAAAAACTTACAGAGGAATATATTGCAGAGATGCCAGTCTGAGGGGGCATATCTAGGTCTCCTGCTTAATTGTTGTTAGGGTAGTCAATGGTGGCAGTTACAGGAAGCTGCTGTTTCTCCCTTTTAAGACCAAAGTCATCCCATTTTTATAGGAATCTCAAATAAGTAAGTACAGCCTTTTAGTGGGACTGTTCAGTCAAGTGACATCAGAGATTTAGCCATAAACTCAGAAATCTACTTAGAGGCTAAACACATTTTTTTTCAACAGCCCTGTATCTGAATGATAAAGGAACAGTTTTAGTGGAAAAAAAATAATTGTGCAGCAGAGTGGCCTTATTTCAAACTTCTTTAATACTTCAATCAGCCTATTTTGTAAGTCCACCAAAAACAAATTATTCCAATTGCTCTCTGGGACTGACATTTTTATTTCCTTCTTAATTTTTAAAACCTCATCCATTTTTTTATGTCTACAGTTATGACAAATTCTTGTTCAAATTCTTATTAATTTTGTTCTCAAGACTATGGAATATATTTTTCTGTAATATTACTTCTGAGAACAGACTGTTTCCAAGAAGACACAACATTGCTTTGAATTATTGAGTCAAAGTCCTCTATGCAGTTCCTCAAAAATGTCTCTGAACACCATTATAAGTTGCATGTTACATCTCCAACATAAAAGAAAGTTTCTTTCCCACAAAATGCATTTATTCTTTAAAATTAATTTCAAAGTCTTAATATTCAAAATCAGTGTTCAAACTGAGCCCTTAATCCATTTAAAACCCAGAATTGCTAATCACAGAATGGGTGACATATACATTTGATGAATAAATGCAACTTTCTATAGCCAAAACCTTGTCTTGCTTTTTACTGTTTATTTTAAATTCTTAAAAGTCATAAAGATATATCTTCATTTTCTTATATTAAAGATTGAAGGCACTCAGCAAGTGTTCTCAGTCTTGTCATTCTGAAGGTATTAATTAATGCAATTAATAGGCAATGTCCAAAAGTGATTAACAAGAGAAGTGTGAACTTAGGGTCCTTTGAAAGGATGCATTTGTAACTGGAGTATGGCAAATTCCCTCCACTCTGGTTCTCCCACTCTCTGGAGATTTCTCCTTTTGAACAGCCAAACCATATGAAAGCACAGCTTGGGCGATCTCATGTCCTCTCTTTTTCCAGAAAGAATTGAAGAAGTTGATTCTTAACCCCAAATGTCAGCTCCACTTTATGTGGAACCATCTTCCATCTGCCATTCTTCTCTGGAAGCTATATAAAGTAATTATCATAGAAAAGTTTCTGCTAGGTTCACAAGTTGACTTATTAATTTGCAAAATGTTAAGTACAGATGTTTTCAGTTTGTTT
The DNA here is from genome assembly GCA_032468055.1 of Acrochordus granulatus. Classification (NCBI taxonomy): domain Eukaryota; kingdom Metazoa; phylum Chordata; class Lepidosauria; order Squamata; family Acrochordidae; genus Acrochordus; species Acrochordus granulatus. Next base: position 10,123 of record JANHZU010003694.1, read on the forward strand.
CACTTTGTACAAGATGTTAGCAAAGAGGCTGAATAAATATTTTACAGATGGATAAAATGTAAATATTATAAATATTTGTAAACATTAACACATTGCTTGACTTCAAACCATAAAACACATTACACTAAAATTCCATAAAAGTCCCCTGTCTAAAATGCTGAACTCCTACACCTGACTTGTTATAAACTCTTAACTTTGGCACGAAGACTTTGTCATATTGCCTATAAATGTTCTGCATCAATAAAGATATTTTGTGATCAGCAGTAAAGATGTCTTGTGATTTTGCTTAGTTTCAGTTTTTACTTTTTGATTACTTATTATTTTACCCCTTAGTCTATTTTTGTCAGGAACCTCCACTGTTGGTTGGTTATACCTTTGATAGGAGCAAATAAAAGAATAAGACAAATTCTGGTATCTTGGTTTTAGTTGCAGAATTTTCTCACTGAGTCAGGCCAATACTCTCTCTTATAGATGATACTGTTATATCATGATCCTTAACCCTATGTTTAGTCACATTCAAAATCTGTCATCAACAACTTTCCATGTCTGTTTTCCCTGATACAGAGACGAAGAAGAGACTTGTCTCAAGATAGTCAGCTAAATAGCAGAAAGAAATTGAAGCAATTCTAACTTCAGAATTAGCCCTTCACATAGACTCCCAACTGATGAACAACTGGGAAAAGATGTCCTAGCCCCTTTATACTGAGATCATGCAATTACTTAAATCATTGATAACCAGGTACCTGCCTATTAAAATGGATCTTATACCCACTCCTGATTTGACAGTGAAAACAAAGAGGGAAAGCATAAGTTATTAAATGCTGCCAAATAATATAAACTGACCCCTATAGAACCTATGGCATGTGAGTTAACTAAAACAAAGAAAACAAGCATGCAAACAAATGTTACTGTAGAAAAAAAAGGCTGCCACTACAATTCACTTGAATTTTTTGATCTCAGTTTGTCATTTCTAGCATTTGGTATCCAAGCAGAGCTCTTGACGTGAAAACCCTGCAATTTTATCACCACAGAAAGAATAAGCAATATAGAATGAACAACACAGCAAATTATTGCCCAATCAGCTTATTGAGTAAAATTAATAAATATTATATTTAAAAGATAAGCTAGTATACTGAATTTAGAACAGATTATCCATGATGAACAGGGCAGCTTTAAAGCAGGAAAATCCCATGGCTTTATTTTACAGCAGTTAGCCAAGAAATATTCATCTTGTACCAGACATGCCCTAGATGCGACTTCTGTTAATCTTAAATCTGCTTTTGATTCCACCTCTATACCCAGATTATGGAAAAAGGTGTGCTCATCCTCAATAGATAAAGTAATTACATGCAAAACTAT
>JANHZU010003694.1:67623-89230 GCA_032468055.1 Acrochordus granulatus
GATTTTTTGGTGAATATTTTTGGGGGCGTGGAACAGATTATCTGACTTTCCATTGTTTCCTATGGGAAACTGCGTTTTTCTTTACGAGCATTTCGCGCTAAGAGCGTTCTTCCGGAACGGATTAATCTCATCTTGTGAGGCACCACTGTAATTTAGATCTGTTACAACTTCATTTCTGCTCCTCTTGTTATATGTAAGCTTCACTATAGTTGATTCCAGCTTTTTAAGTGATGTGATTTTATTGAATATTAAACTGCTGCACTAGCTATTCTGAGACACTTGGGAAGCCTATCCAATTGATGGAATGATCCAATATAGAGTACACGTCTCATAAAAATGTATTGGCTTTAAATGTTTTACTCTGTACTCATATCTTAACAAATCACAATCAGTTTTGAAAAATAAAATAACTTGAGAATTAGGATTGAGTAGAGATAGCTGAGGTCATTGTAAAGATTAAATAAGACACATTCTATACCAGCTTGAAAAATAATTTTACAATTATTCAGAACTAGTAAGGACTGCTTAGGACTACTTAAAAGGCACCCATCTTTTTTCCATCTCATCTGCTGTTCTGGTTCTTACAGTTCTTTGATCAACATCATAAAGCATCATTTACAGCCTGCAGAATTTTTAGGAAAGAATAATGCTCCAGTTCTTCTTCATCAAAAATTCCATACTGTGTGAACTCTGCAAACAAAGTCAGAGCCCAATATACCACCTCTATAGGACTAATTAATGATCATTTATCTTGGCCAGCCAACTTCTAGAAAATTAAATAGCCTTTGAAACATAAACCACTGGTGAGCAATTAATGCAGTATAAAAATTTTAAAATGGATGAACATCCCTTCCTTAGCTAAAACTGCAGTGTAAATAGATATATAGATGATAGATAGATAGATAGATAGACCAACAGATATTGCTAAAAGCCTATCCTTTAGAATGCTTTAAAATACTAAGCAACAATATATAAGCAATAAAAATTACAATAAATTAAATTATCTTAAACAGAATTCAATAGCTGACTGAATAATATAAGGAATAAATTTCTCCTTTGAGTTAAATTACAAACATCAACCATTTTCAAGTACTCATATTAGTTCTGAAGTCATAGGTATGACCTTTGTCTGTTTTTTATGGCTTTGTTTGCTCAGTGGAGGATACAACACAGGGTAATCCTGGTATGCCTCAGCAGATACCCCATCCACATGATTTATTAGACAGAGCAATCTTAAAGTAAATTTTAAAATAAGTTGGACCCCCTTGTGGGGGAAGAAATGGGGAACTGAAGATAACTCCACTAAAGGCAGAAACCCCTGGTGAGTTTTCCTTTCAGTGAGAAAATGGTGCTGTTTTGAATTTTTTAAAAAATATAGGATGGGACTTTGAAGAGGGAACCAGAAGGAACTAAAGATTACAATTAAAGGAGAAGAACCATTAAAGTTGTCTTACTATACACAATGGAGCAAAGTATTTTAACATTGGGCATATTAAAGAACATTTGTGAACAATGGACCCATAAGTTAATTTTAAAAGGATTTGCCATGATAGACTCTGTAATAGATGTTATGGAAGAGGAACAAGTTTCACCTAACATGACTTGAACTGATTTGAAAGTGGATTTTAAAATGACAGGATACAAATATGATATGGAAAAAGATGCTACAGTAGATATACAATGAAACCAACTGATGTCTTAATAATTAAAAGGGATATACAAATAACATATCAGTTATATTGGATTTGCAAAAAAGAGATGTTGAAGCTTTAAAGAATTTTGTGAAGACACAAAGAAAATATGAAAATAAATCAAGTTCTAGGACATTATTTGAAGGGATTAGAGATTTGGATTGTTAAAAGTAAAAAGAAAGAACATAAAGCTGGTTTATTTGATCAAGGTTATAATATATATGTTGTTACCTCTGTTAAACTTTAACAGACTTTTGCTGACCAATTGAACAACAAAGCTTTAAGGATTTGTTTATGAAACAACAAGACTTTAAGAGATGAGAAGTGGGGAAAAAGTTGCATTTTAAGGTAATAAGTAATTAAGATTGTTTATACTTGTGATGAAGAGGGAAGTCAACATATATGCCATTGGTATTATGCCATTGGTCAATACTGTTAATGCAAGGCAAGAAGCAGAAGTATGCTATTTATAAATGTATTCCTAGTCCTTTTGAAAAACGTATAAGTCAATTACAGAAATGGGATATAGAAAAGCCAATTTAATTCTTTTGTGGATGAAAATGGCCTAGCAGGAAACAGTTTTAGAAGTTCTGCATTCAGATGTTCTTTTGGTCCCTTAGCTAAATGCATGGTTTTGGACATTATAATTACTACTAATCAGTGTAATTCATTGAAATGATTAATGGGAAATATAGAAATAACCCTAAGTTCCATGGAATATTTTAAAAGTTGATTGATGTACTGTATTTTGATTCCTTTTTAAAATATGGGACCCCAAATGCTGAGTCAGTAGTGGGAACTTACAACCCAAGGACTGCTTCATCCTATCTGGCCCACAGTCTCCTCCAAAACTAGGAATGCTCATTCAACAGTAGCCAGTCTTGAACTCCAGCATGGAAGTGTGCAGCCCATGGTTTGCTTACAGCTCCTTATTATCAATTTTATGTCCCATAGGCCATTCTCAGATCACTGTATTAAAATTCAGCATCAGCAGCAAATAATAATAATAATAGTAATAATAATAATTGGCATGGATTTTCCATTTTTTAAAGACGGACAAATAAGAAGCATTCTTTTTTTAATTCCTTGAAATCTTCAAACACGTCCTGCCAAAGCCCAAAAAAACTGAAACATGTAGTTTAATGCTAGATGATCATTCCAGCCACATCACTACCTGGTCACCATGTGCCTTTCAAAGACTGTAAGTGAAAAACAACAACAACCTCCTGGCCACAAGAAACATGCTCATCCCTGATCAAGGAGCTACATATATTATACTTATAGAGATTTATGTGGAAGTTCTGTTTCTATTGGCTGCCACATTGTTTTGATACTACTTTCCATAATAGGATGGTCCACGTTCACAGAAGGACAAGCAAAGAGAAAGATACACTGGTGGATACCAACTTACCTACAACAGAGTTGCTGCAACTTGTACAACCATTAAACAGGGCAGGAGTGCTTTGAATCTCTCTCGCTTATTTTGTAGCAGTCACAAAGCTGTGCTTGCATGCTTCATGGATCTGCTTCTTGGATGAGGTGTTTGCAACTAGAAACTTTTGAACAAACTAGATCAAAAATATTTAGTGTGTTTCTCAGAGTCAAGTAAGGTATCTAGATGTAACCTTTTCTTAACTCCATGGAATTAGAAAAAATCCCACATTTTAAACATAAAATGAAAAAGCAAAGCTGAAGTGTCAGTGACATTGGTTTGAAAGAAAAGGCTGTGGAACTGAAAAAGGAAAGAAAGGGGGGAATCAGGAAAAGTGGCAAATAAACAGGCTAGATCTTCAGGGTCAAGAATGAGGAGGAGCAGGTGGTGGAGAAGATCAGGGAGATTTAATGAACAGAGTGCTTTGCCCCTAACAATAAAGGGGAAAACTAATCTTACCTTTGGATCTGTACATGTATGGACTTAAAACAACAAATAAGTGCTACAAGCGGAAATCAATCTATCAGCTCCATCCTACAATGTGGGCAGGAAGGAAAAGAACCAAAATGTAAGATTTTTTTTTAAAGTGCTCTGTTAAAAGTAAATGTGCTTGCATGTATCCATTTCAGTATTTGTTTTCTAGTTAACATTTGAAAGCCTTTTCAGTAGCATTGCTTACTTTAACAGGGCTCACTAATGGCACCATTAACAAATCTCACTGGGCAATAAGATCACCAGCTTTCTTTCTTTTTCCTGAAAGGATTGCTGCTTGTTAACATTTCTGCTTTTCAAGCAGCCGCTAAAGGCAGAAAAGCCCAATCTAAAAAAGTAGAGGTTATATATAAGTTACTGTAGTTACTCACTCTAAAATGTTTGTTGTGTTCTCACAAACACTAATCCTGGTATTTGTTTGAATATGGTTGTGTAAATCTCTCATAATTGTCTGGGCTTACATGCTATAAAGTGATAGGCAAACTGCAAACCTGACTTTGCACAATACATTCCTGTTTATCTGCGTCTTTCTTCTATGGATCAAACCCAACATCATACAACATTAGGTGAATTTCAGCTCCTGTTGAGTCTAAACTGAGTTAGATATCTGTATGGCAGAAACTCACAAGCACACACCACACCAAAGTTTGTCTCCCTCTTGTTTACCTATTTATTTATTTCAGCATAAAGAGTCTGGTTAAGGGAAGATAAATTTTAAAGAAACTAAGGAGAAAGTTAAGAATTTTCTGTCTACTGCTCTTTTAATTCTACTACTGAATTTGATCAGCTCCACTTTATTATGGAATTTATGTCCAACATTATGGCAAATTGGACCAAAAAAAACATTGCTGTTTATATGTTATTTTATTGCATATATATTGAATATTTTTGCCAAACCACTCAATGTGATTTATATTTGATAATAGGTTAAAGTTTAAAGAAAATAAATGTAGATGAAAGAAAAAAATAATCATGCTCCCATGCTCAGATATCAGTGATGCTGAACAAACAAGATCAAAACTAAAATACTTCCTGAATCTGTTTTAAAGAGAGGGGAAATAAATAATTCCTTGTTTTTATTTTAAACCTACAAGTTTCAGTACTTTGAGTTTTGAGAGTAGTCTCAAAACAATTTTAAACGAATTGGTAATCCTCCAGATTTGTTGGCATTATTCCTTACATTTTTAGCCAGCAATTCTGGGAGCTCTTATTTGTAAAGGACATGAGATATATGTAAAGGACATGAGATTGGGATATACTATCCCAAATTGGGGCCTTCTGAGTAGTTTCCCACATCTGGAATTCTCTAGTCCAACAAACTTGTTGTCTTTTTGGCAAACAACCTTTTGGCAGAATCTGAAGTGATTAAGATGAAGCCTTAAGACCTCTCTCTAAATCTTTACTCCCAATCTCCTGTTTTAGCTTGTTACATGACACCCCAGAGTATCCTGTTTCACAGTTTCCGCCCCCCTTTGAGAAACATGTTTATATATATTCCTTATCATTTTTCCTTTTTATAAGAGATTGAAGAAGTCTCCTGGATGGGAGTTGAAACATTTCTCTGTAACATCTAAAAATAAAAGTCCAGTTGCCTTTTTTAAGTTTGATTGCAATTGTTTTATAATTTTGCTACCTATCTGCATAGTTGTATGAGAAGTACATCTTTATTCTAAAAAGATTGTAGTCTAAAAAATTCCCATGGGAAAGGGCAATTTCAGTCAGTAGTTACTGTATCTTGTTCTTTGATGATCTGCGCACTTTGATTTTTGCTTACCATACTAAGCAATATAGAGAAGGGAAGCAGAAAAAAACAAGTATGGGAAGCCACAACTCTAGTCTCATTAGAATCCCATTTCTAATTTTATCAGAAATTTTAAATGTTTCCTGAAATTTAAGTCTGTGCATATATTTCTATTAGTCTCCTTCAGATACTGTATATCTGAAGGATACTGTAAGCCATCTCCTTCACATACTGTATATCTGAAGGATACTGTAAGCCATAGAAGGGAGTATAGTAGCACTGCCAACCTTGGTCCTGATATCATGCATCTCCCTATGGATATCAGAGCAAGAGAAGCCTATGCATGTAGGATCCCATCTGCTCAGAAGTCAGGAGCTCCATGGCCCTTCATACATAATGGCTAGCGGTCTTCTTCTGTTTTCATCTTCACTGCAATTAGATGTGACAGCCATCAAAGGAAGTCTGAATTCTTTATTGTCATCTTTAATGTTAAGTAACAGAATCCTCCACATCATTACACAGAAGTAAGCTTTGGTTAGGCTTATTTCCAAGTAAAAGTGCATAAAAGTCTGGCCTTCATTAATTTGTTTTTAATATATTCTCAAGACCATAATCTGAATGAGAAAAAAAATGTGATGTTGAACATTCTTTTACATGGTTATTGCCCCTGATCCACCTCCAGTATTATTATAGTTTAGTTTCCTGTTGCCTTCAGGCCAAGAGAACAGGTCCTGAGATGCAGATTGCAGATATAAGACTTCCAGTTTTATCAGCATTGTTGTGAGAAATCCATTAGCTATTGTTTCATCAGTAAACATACTTCTCTGTGCTTACTGTTGTTAACTTAATCAGCCAAAGACTCCTTTTGGGGAAAAGTACACAACTCCATTTTAGTTCAGTTCATGTTATTCACCTATTTTTCCTCAGAGAAGAAGATATTTGATATTTTAGCCTTTAGAAGTTTGTTTTAAAAACCAAGTCATTAACTTTCACAACCTATTGTAATCCTGAACAATTGTGTTGGTTAGGTATTCTGGGAGCTGTAGTCAAGATTTTAGAAAAGAACATGACAAAGTAATCTCAATGATTGTGACCTGTGACTAGGCCTGACCATTGCTCTTTCTTTCTAAATGCAGCTTTTCAGCTCATATTTCCAATCCTGAACTGCTCTCATGATTGATTTACGTGAAGTGTTGTGCTGATGGCAAACAAACATAGGCTGAAAGAGCAATACAGGAAGTGCAAGATGACAAAATAACATAGCTGTCATATGCTGAAAAAAATACTCAAAATCATATAGAGAATATCTCACAAGTCTTGAATAGTATAAACGTATAAGAAGATTTGTACGACCAACTCAATGTGTCAAAACATCAAAATATGATATGCTAAGTATACAGTTGGGAAATATTTAAGTGAATAGACTCTAGACTAAGTTTTAAGTTTCTGACAGCTAGTATGATTCACTTGAATAAAAGTTCAAATTGTATCTGGAAGAATCTGAGATAACTGATGAACATTGCTCCCAGAAACACAATATACTTCATTTACCCTCAATAAAATAGAAGTAATAGTGACTGTGGCAAAACCAACATCAGCATCTCCAATATTGTGAGAATGGACAAATGAGAAGACATCCAGTAACATCTGCAACAAATGTACCAAAATGACAACATTCACCTGTGACATTATTTATTATCAAATGTATATGCTGCCAATCTCACAAAAGTGACTCTAGGTGGCTTACAAACAACATTACCATGTAGCACCATGATTTCGTACTTGCATTTTGACATATGTGTGATTTCTGGCAAAACTATCCAAATATCTACTGAGTGATTTCTGCAGGATCATATTTAATGCTGGATCATAGTGAGTGGGGAATCAGTGTTGAAGGTATTAATAAAGATTTTGATCTCAATATGTCTGGGGAAGACTAGATAAATTCTTTGTTCAGAGACAAATTTAGCAGTAGCTGGCACTAGAGAAGAAAATATGATTTTGTCCAAGTGAACAATCTCAGCTAGAAATCCCTATGCTTATATGACTAAGCATAATTTAGAGTTCTATTAATTCAATTGTTCAGACTACATAAATATAAGAGACATCTTTACTTAGATACTCATGGGAAATATTTCTTCCTATAGCAAAACAGGGATGGCTTGGTTTGAAAATCAATCAAATCTCATATCATTTTAGAAAAGTACGAATGCAAAATGACTTACAGAAGATATAGTAGATTAAAAAAATTACTAATGAGATAGAGTTAAAGCACAAAGTTATGCAAAGCCAGGCAATTGGTAACCTAGAATATTTGTAAGCTGAAGCAATCATTACTTTAAATGAATCTTCTTTTCTTTCTTTCAGAAGCTCTGAAATATTAACTGCCAATTTATCTAAATAATCAATAAAATTGTTGGATTGAAACATATTTTTGACAGAGCTTTAGTCATCTGTTCAAAGTTACTTGGGTTTTGCTCCCTGCTTTGCAAATCCCTGCAAATTAATCATTTTTTTAAAAAAATCATAGCCCTCTCAAAATTGATTGGGGTCCACCCAGGGTTTTCTTCAGACTCCTTGCTCACTAAGAAGGTATGTCATGTTTCAGGCTCACAAACTGTTTTGACCTAACCCAAAGAAAGGCATTGTGCACAGACATAGCATAGATGCCATAATGCCATCAGGCACAACATGTCATTGCACAAGTGATGCGAATTACATAATTAACATAATTTATTTATGTTTATGATGTTCTTGATATTATTTGTGTCCTGTGCTTCTCCATGGATGCCCAACACCATCACCAAGTCAACATACTGAATTTACTACACATTACGCTATAGCATAATGTTTAAAGGCTGTTTACAATATTTAAATTTCAGTTCAATAATTTAAATAATTCAACAAAAGGGACTGGAGAAAGAGAGTAGTTTTCAATTTCTCTCCCATCCCAGAGTATAATGAGATAGGGCCAGGTCCATTCCATTTGCAACTTATTCCATATTCCTTTATGCTTTTACAGTGGAATTGGCAACAGTTGCCTTAGGGGACCCCTGTGGGGAGGGGATCATTAAAATAAACATGGCAGCCATGATCATGTAATTGAAGGAATGTCACATTACTTGTGAGATTAGTGGCTATATAAATACGATATATAAATAAAAAGTGTAGGTCACAATCTTCATTTTTTTATTCTTCCCTTCCTCTTCTCTCAACAATCATGAGTTGCTCCATTGAAAATCTAGGGACTGGATTGGATTATTCAGGAACAGGTTCATACAAATTGGCTTTCAGCCCAAACTCAAGTTACATTGTAAGTCTGACAATCAATGCTGGGAATAATATTTTTAGAAATTCTATTGCTTTACAAATTCACTTTCAGGATCATTTATAATGCAGAGATATGCAGGATTTTGTTTTCTCATTCTAATTTTCCATGGTAGCAAAACTGCAAAAAATTTTGCAAACTTTCTTAAAAAGGCAACTGGACTTTTAAAAATCCTTATTATTTTATTATTAGATGTTACAGAGAAATATTTCAATTCCAATCCATCTTTCTCAATCCCATATGAAAAAGGAAGAATGGTAAGGAATGTATACATAAAAGGAGAGGAACAGTGAAACAGGATACACTTAGTTCGCATATAATTCTAAAACAGAATGATAGCAGTCAAGATTTTGAAAGAAGATAGCCTAATGGTTTCATCTTAATCACTTCGGGGTCTGCTAAAAGGTTGGTTTCCTGCAAATGTGATAAATGTAAACAGGAGACAATTTAAATCTTGTTCCCCTCCACTCTGTTGATGGAAGGATTCAATGTTTTAAATATAGAGAGAGATTATTTTATTTCTATTGAAAGCCAGTTGGTTTCTTTATCAAGAATGTGGAATTTGCAGTCCTGAGGAGAATGTCCATGGTTTTTAAGATGTAAATGAATTACAGAAGTTTGTGAAAAATTATGCTGTTGAAATCTGTTATACAGAGGTTGTTTTGGTCTCCCCAGAATAAAATTATGAACAGGCTTCATTACATTGAATGGCATAAATGGCATCTTTCTGACTGTACTTGGGAATCTTATCTTTATGATGTACTAATTTATGTTTAAGTGTATTCTTCATATTTTATAATATTTTACTCAGTGCTGATGATACCATTCTTCTCTCAAAATCAGTCAAATTTTGACTAGAAATTATCCTTCAGACCTTTTCTTATTTATGCAAATGCAAAGTAACCTCTGTGTGTGTGTACGACTGGTCTGGAACAGGACATTATATTATTTACCTGATTCCTAACTCCATACCCTTCTATGGAATTTTCTTGTATTGTGTATCACAGACTCCTGAAAATGTTTGACTTTCCCACCTAGCAGCAATCTGCTCTAGTTATTATACAGTTTCAAGAAAGATTCCTAGAACAAGAAAATAAAGAACAATGTTTGATAATGTGGAGTCGTGAGTTTAAGAAACAAAGGACATCAATTAAATTCTATGGTTACTCTTTGGTCTGATGTAAATATTGACCCTAAAAACCTTGGGAAGCAATTGAAGGAAATACAATCTGCAGGATCTCCTTTTCTCTTTGAGGCTGGCACCTTCATACTTTGAAGCAGATCTTTGAATTACAATTTAGCTTTTGCTGAAATTGAGAGATGAATAATCAAAACAAAACTTTTGCAAATAAAGGAAAAGGATTGTGAAACCCCAAGGAAAATAAGTGTGGAGGAATCTACTGTATGCATTTAATATTCCTTCCACTCTACCCTGTCTTCACCAAACCAAAAAGAAAAAAAAATCCAATTCAAGGGATTTTTTAAAGCAAAGGAAAAAGAGCTAATGGGTGGGAAGGGATAGAAGGCTTAACTTCTATTTATTTTAGTGTGATCATATGGATTACATTGGAGGTGGGGGGAAGTATTAATGTATAATCTTTTTCCTGTGCTATACAACTCTGCCTGCTTTTAATTTGGTATTAAATTGAAACACTCATTTTGAGTGGCTTTGAACATCAGCCAAAGCCTCTGCTTGCATTGTGCTGGCAGCTGCATAGCCTTCTCAGCTTTTTATCCACCCCCCCCCACTCACTTCCCTTTCTTCATCCCCAAGCCTTTTTTAGCCCACTGAATGCACTTGTCACCATTCCAGAGTTTATGCTTTGCCTTGTCTTCAAGTTGACATACCAACTGACAACACAGGTGAACTGGAGGACTGCTGAGACTGCTGAAGTTTGCACACTTTTTATACAAGTGCCACACTCATTCTGAGCAGAATGCCCAAGCCGTGAAGATATTGGTTCCACTGCCAGGCCACACAAAAAAGACAACACTTGCATTTGTAAATAGCAGAGAAACATTTTGGTTGGAGGGGAGGAACTCTAGTGACTTTTTTAACACGCTGTGTTGCACAGCCAGATAAGGGAAAGGAAACCTAAAGAATGGCACAGAACAGGACAAATTACGTTGGGAACCAAATCCACTGTGATTATCCAGTCATTCCCTTTTTATTGTACAATAAATTCTGGGCTTCTTACAAAATAGTTGAAAAAGGGCTTTTTTTTCCTCTCCTTTTTTTCCTTCTTTAGGCCAAGGAAACAACTTTTCTTTTCTCTCTCTTTTTTTGTGCCTCAAGAATCCATCGTGCTTAGACTCTTTCTCTTAATTATTAGCATTCACAAAAAAGCGAGCTGTTGGGGCGGGGGGGGCAACGTGGTCTCTTTTCAGTTGAACTGTGAAGAGAGTCTGCTTATCACAACAGGTGCACCAGCAACTCTCCAATCCAGAAGCAGCCCAACATTGAAATGCTAAGAAATGCCTTGTTCTCTTTGTCAGCTGCTCACACAAGCAGTGCAAAGCCTTCTTGGAAGGAGAGATTGTATCCTTGCAAAGGAGAGAAGGTGGGAGGGCAGGAAAAAGGTTAACATTGCAAAGGGGTGGATGGAAGAGGCTAGGGGAAGGGAGAAAAAGACAGGCTTTGAAATTCAAAACATGGAAGGCAGCTTATTAAAATCTAGATGGAAAGATTGGACAAGATTTTTTACCTCCTTTTCCTAACAAAGCCTGACCAGCTTGAACTGGATTGATAATACAATGGGCCATTTAAAAGTTACATCAAAATGCAGTGAACCTGATAGAAGGTTCACAGCTCTGCCTTTTCCGGCAACCATAGTGGCTAAATTAAAAAGTATATATTCCTATTTCATGTCTTCTCACAATAGCTACACATATCTGCTCATTGCAAGAAAGAAAAACATGACTATTCCATCTGAAATAATCACACATCAAAGGATTTATGGATAGCCAAGATCAAAAGAATTTCAAAACACAGCAACTCACTAATTACATTAAATAAACTTATCTACTTGTCCTTTAGTTATATTGGATTTCAAGCTCATAGTCAATCTTTGCTGATCCCAAGAAAGCTAAACAGATTCAGATCTCAATAATACTTGGACAAGGAGTCATCAGGATTGTACAGTATACTGAAAAGTAAAAAAAAAAAATTGTAAGAAGGGAATTGCAAGCTACTTATTTATTGTTACCAAGTAATCACCAGAAGTTTAAGTCAAGAGTATTTCCTTGTTTAATCTCACAATTGTCAGCATCTGTTACAAGGTGGGAGATTGTTTATTTATTTATTTATATGCCACTTTATTATTTATACAAATAACTCAAGGTGGCAAACATATCTGACATACCTTCCTCCTCCTATTTTCCCCACAACAACCCTATGTGGTGAGTTGGGATGAAAGAGACTGACTGGCCCATGATCACCCAGCTGGCTTTCATGGCTAAGACAGTACTGGAACTCACAGTCTCCCATTTTCTAGCCTGATGCCTTAACTACCAGAACAAACACAATGTTACCTTTTTTTTCTCAGAGCAGGGGCTAAGTGATGTAAATACATCTACATACCCACCAATAACACAACAATTTTTTAATGGAAGATAACAACTATTGATCCAGTTTGATATAGTAGGTTCAAAAGGCCATACATTCTAGTGCAGCCATGGACACAAAGCCACCTGAATGACTTTGGGCCAATCATTCTCTCTTGACTTTAGGAAGAAAGCAATGTAAACTACTTCTGAAAATTTTATCAAGAAAATTACATGAAATTCTTCAGGTAGTCACCAGGAGCCAAAACTGACTTAAAAGCATGTACTCACCTACACATGCATACACATACAAGCTATTAAACACAGCTAAGTAGATCATAATTTAAAGAAGGGTCAGCAACATTCTTCTGGGTAGAGGCCAGAGGCCACGCCATTACCAAATTCCAGGGACTGCTCCACCAGTACAAGATAGCTGGTGAAGCATTCTCAAAATGGCCATCCAAGGAAGCAGTGGGCTCTTTTTCCCTCTCTCACATGGGCCTGATAAATATATGTCTTTGAATCACAGACTGGATGATTTTAGATGGTGGCCACATGGGCCATAAGTTGTGGCCAATGCCTCATTCAGGATATCTACCCCCAAGTGCAAGCTGACACTGGAAGCAAACAACAGCAGGGTTTTCTCTGTTGCATTTGTGGACCAAGCATTTCCACTGGCTGGCCTCTGTGGAAACAAGGTCCTAGATGTCAATAGATGGATTTCAGATTTTTCCTATGCTCCCAATTAAATGTTTTTCTGATCCCAATTAAAACAGCCATATCCTTTTTCAGATTTCTGTTCAAATCTGGAAAAAATGTAGTTGCTTTAATGAACAACAATGTTGATGCTCTCATATGATCCTGAGAGCATCTTCAAAGCCTGAACAGCCTTACTAATTAAATATTCTTTAATATTTAAAATTTGCTTTTTTTACAGCTTTATGATGGGACATCTGTTCATACCACTTCCTTTTAAATCTGGCAATACTTTCTTCTATTCCACAAAGGATACCAAATCTCCCCTCCAGTGCTTCCCTTCTTGTAAATGAAAATTAGCCCAGCTTCTGCCTAGAGTGCTGTCCCATTTACAAACTCCAATTTTATCTCTCTTTACAGATTTTTAACTATTCACTTTTTGGGATAGATAATTAATCTGGTTAAATGTTATGGTAGCCTGATATTTTATTTAAAATTCATAGAAAAATTCCTGGATCAGATTCTGGCAGGGGAACTGAAGTTGCTTTTACTTTATAATCCTTATATGATGGCCAAGAGTTCTCTTTGATCTCCCCCTCTCCCAACTTCCCCCACCCTTTGGTAACTTTTAAGAAGTCCAGCACAACATTGCTGGTCACGTAGCTAATTCAGGAAGCATTAAGAAAGAAACATGTTCTCTTAAAAGAGCCAGATGGTAGAATAAGCATCTCACACTTTTCAAAAGTGGTTTTTTAGAACAGGTCTCCCAGGCACCTTCTAAATGCAGTTCCCATCTGCCTGTACTACAGACTTTGTTTCCTCCCAAGAAATGCTAAACCAATTTTATTTCAGCCAGAATTTATCTTGCCATGGATCTGCCACAGTTCCAGTGTAGTAAAATCCCTAACCTCACTCTCAGAAGATCTGTAATGGAATTCTTAATCTCTGCTGCTGTTATTCTTACTATTCCTGGTACCATTTCAATGTATTGTCCTCTAGAAGCATTGGACTGGAATTGCTATAATTTCCTAGCCAGCATGATCATGATTGGAACTGAAAGCCCAACGTTTTTGGAGAGCACCTCACTGGGGATGGATGATTTCAAGCATTTGGAGGCATCAGATACTATATACACCATGGCAATGTACGACATCTGTTTAATTGTTAGGATTTTACTGCATCAGGGATACTTCACAGAGATTGCATAACTACGTTTTATAAATGATTGTGCATATGTCTCTGATGCCTTGTTTTGGGTATGAAATCTACTGGCAAAAAGCTTAATTCTGCAAAATTGTCTGTGTTTGTGTTTCCTCCTATTTTAGTTATGTAACACCAAAATCAACTAAAGAGATGATCCTAGATTGTAATATCTTTCTTCTCATCTCTAAACCTCTTTTGAGTGTGGCATGGCTTTTGTTCCATCTCAATAACAAATTGCATTTATATCTCATCTTTCCTTCTAGAACTCAAACCAGCATACATAATTCCATTAGCACTGCCATCCTTATCCTTCAAACAACCTAGTGAGCTATTTTAGAAATAGAAACTGATTCACATTACTGACCCCTGCATAACTGCACTGCCAGATTGCACTATCATAAGTACTATACTATCCAACCATTTCTGAAGAGAAGAAGAGATTACATCATCCTCTTCTTGTTTCCAGTCCACTGCAAATGAGACCTCTGCCCATGTGTTTTCAGCTCTGCATGGAACGGAGCATTTTCCTCCTCATGCTGGAAGCAAACCTCTAGATTTGGATCCTGGGTTAATGGTTGCTATCATCAGTTTCTGATCAGCTAGCATTTTTCCAGAAGCATGGTGGCTATAACATTTTCCTAATGTGCAAAGGGTCACTGATTCAAAATGTGGGGGAAATGGTTCAATATTACTGTTTTTCTTTCCTTGAGCTACCTATTTTACTGCTTTTTAAAGCAATTTGATCAGCATACTGTTCATCATTTTGATCAATCCATCAGTGAGTTTTTACAACAACTGAAGTGTTTAAAAAGCAAGTGAACACAATAGATACTTCAGGCCAAAAACTTAATTATTTTAAAGACAATATTGCAATCTTAAACTTCAGTTCCTGAGTATACATTCAGAAAAGAACCTGATTAACATTTAGATCGTGTTTATATCAATATAATAAATGAGTAGCAGTCCTGTTCTTACAGGTCAAGTTGAAAGACAAGTTTAGGATCACATATTTTACATCTTTCACTCGATTATACCGTATATATTTTTAAATCAAGACTGACTGTTGTACAACACAATTTCATTTCTGTTGCTGAACATCAAAGAAAAATACATTGTTCTATGTTTTATGGTCTCCCTGTGGTATAAATTATGCCATTTTCCTTCTCTCTTCTGGTCCTCATCTGCTTGAGTTTCATATCAAAGAAATAAATCTTAAGCTTTCTGTTTCTTTTTGATAACCTTAAGTAAGTTTTCAAAATCATCTATGCTTATGGTGCCAAAAGCTTGTGCAGCAGTTCCTAAATTTGAATGGTAAGAAACTTTTATTAAAAAGCTTATCCACAGACATTCTGTATTACTTTTTGATTACTTTTTATGCCTTCACTGTAAATAAATGCCATGTATGTGATATTTATATACTATTTTTTTAATGTCAAAACAGATTATAGAACTAAAAACAGAGCAGAGCACTATCAATATATAGTTTAAGGCATGTCACAATTCAACCCTACTATATATATTCAAATGAATCAGCAGCAACCATTGGGCCCTTCTGCATTCCCCAAACCTCCAAACCAGTTCAAAGCTTCCTCCTATTCATCTCTTCCTGCTGCTTGGATAGACCCAGTGCCAATCAATATCTACTTTCCAGTGCTTTGTTGTGCAAAGCATGTCATCTAATGTCCCTCACATCTGAGCTTCTAAACTACCACCCTTCATATTTTTAGTTCACATTCTGTGCAGTTGTTGGGTAGCTTACAAAACAATCCAAGTGGTTGCCATGAGGAAAACTTTCCAGCTGAGAACTTGCCTTTCCTTCTGTATTTAAAATCCTCCTGCAAACTGTGACTATGAAAGGAAAGTATGTTGGCATTTCTGAAATCAGATGCTTTCCCCAATGTTTCTAATCATGGCTGCATGTTCCTATGGCAGCTGGAGTGGGGAAGAGGAGGAGGTACCTGGTAAACAATGCCTACAGATAGAAACCAAGAACAGGATGCTGAAGCCCCGGAGCCAGCAATGAGTAAGGCAAGAGTTCTTGCCAAAAGAAAAATGAATCACCCATAAGCTATGCAGAGTTGCAGGTTTATACAAAAGAAAGGACCAACTTTGCTCTTAGAAACTGATGACCTGGTAATCCATGCATTGAATTCTTAAAGAAGCTTAACTTCTGCCTCCTCTATATTGCTCGCTGACAATACTATAAATAAATGCTGGAATAAGAACCATTGCTAGGTAAGTAAACTATTACTACTTCTTCTTAAAGCAGAACTTTAAGTTAGCTTCTTTAAAGTTAAAGAATGTCCATCCCAGAGCAAATTCATACTTTTCAATATAAAATAAATGAGGCCCTAGCATGTAGATTTCATTTTCATGATAGGATACTGGCAGGGTTCAGGCATTGTAGAAAGTTATAATATGGTTTATTTGGTTTATAGTTATCATAATGTGGGTTCATGGTTTATAACTTGTCCTGAAGTATGAACTCAGCCAATGATGTTTTATTCAGCAAACAAGGATCAAGAAAACAAGGATTGACAAGATGTGCAAAACCTTTGAGTTTTCATATAATCTAGGGATTTTAATGTCCATGATTGCTAAATGTCAAGGGTTATATGAAAATTGGTGCAACTATCTGATCACTGAAAATTTGTAATAATATACCAGATGACTATGCAAATCCTAAGGAGAGATTTGCATATAACACTCAGCTGAAGGTGTGTTCACACTTATCTGACAGTAAACCCAGTGAAAATAGTGGCATAAGATCGTCTCCTGATTTGTCACACAATCTAATATGCAATCAAAATATCTAGCATCATATTATTGACCATTTATTTGTGTGCATTCATACCCATATGTTTCAGAATGGTTCCCAAAAAACTAGCAATTACAACTTTATTTTTTCAGGCAAATAAAATATCCTACCAATTCTAACACAATAAAGTGTGAACAAATATATAACCAATATAATACAATGAATATTGATTTAATTTTGTAAGTTAATTGTTAAATGGAGCTGCAAGTTATGAAAAAGGCTTCAGGGATTCTGCCAGGCATGTGTTCTTGTTCTTTTCCTCAATGTACTTTGAAAATAATCAGGTTCTAAAGTATAACCATATGAAGAGGAACTTTTCATGATGTTATTATTTTGAGACTTTTCTCCATTCCTTTCACAGCAGCCATAAATGTCATTCAGTCTGCCCTTGATACGTCCCCAGTGTTTGTCTTCTCCAATATGGCAGAAAAATCTGATGTCATCTGCAGCTCATATTTCAAAGAATTAATTAACCCTTCTCAGGAAATTGGCCATGCAAAGGAAGGCAAATGCATCTACAACCTTGTATGTGTTTATATGAGATTGCCATCAGTATTCCAAATAACTAGCTTATAAAAAGGCAGGGAAATTTAAGTATGTTACATGGATATAAAGGTATGAAATTCAGTTGATATCCATTGAGAACTGACAGTTATGCCAAGAAAAAGAAGTACCATTTATCTAAACTGAATATGACACCCGATATTTTATAAAAACAATATGACTTGTTAAACTGGAAATCAAAACAGTGTTATGGCAGTGCAAGGATGGTGGTTTTTTCCCTCTTTCTTTCTCTGTCCAAAAATTGAAAATCCATGCTTTATCGTCTTACTTTACTCAGAAACTTTTGTTTATATGCATTTGATATGAATTAGAAATGAGTCTTAACAACTGTAGCGAAAATATGTCAACCACCAGATCTCCACTAATTCAGTGAATCGGCCTGGTGTTCTGTGAATTCATTTCTCTCTTACATAGCCAACCTCAGATCAGATGTTTAATACATATCAGTCGAGTGATGCTATCAAGGCAAGACTTGAGGCAGAGTTGTGAGGCCATCCGCTCACCAGAATAAGCACACCTGAATGCATGTTGTTTGACACATTGCAATAGTGAGATTTTTATTAGGTTGGCTTAAGCCTTGAGTTCAAACATACTCTTGTAAGTATGTTTGGGTCTAGAACCAGTCCACTGTGATCTGAAAGAAGGACCTCCATAGAGGCATTAAGTCTAACCCAAGCAACACATGATAATCACTTTGTTGCCCAGCGTGTCACTCAGAAAGCTTGTTGCATTCTCTACACAGAGCCAGTGTTGACACATAGTGACAAAAGAAGAAAAGGTTAACAGTGCTATACTCCTTTCCCTTGACTGGTTTGTTATGTCTATGTCCTGGCAACTGAAGGCAACTGGAATTATTTGTCCTAGGAGGAGATGTTTATCTTTTTCTCTTACACCCCTTCACTGCTGAGAGTAAATCAAGCATCGGAGATGGAATGAAAACATACAGAGAGGCTGCTCTATAGAGCTAAACTAAAAGCATATTTGAGAATAAGTTAAAGGGTTAAAACCTTTTCAAAATTTCCAGTTCACTGATCTCCAATGCACCCTGGTGTGGCCACAAAGTTGCCAAATATTTTGAAGGTCTATGTCATATCTAGTGTGGCCTTGAATTATTTGTGTGTCACTGGAAGCTTTTAACCCAAACAATTCAAAATGGAAATATTATGAGCATGAATTGTTTCCCTTGCAAACAGAACATCTACATTTTTTTTAATGTTAACAGGGCTGTTTTGACGTTATGTGGTTAATTATCTTCTATCTAAGACTTTGGAAATTCTCAAGAGAACTGGTAAGTGATGCAAACTCACCATTCTCTTTGCATCATGGGCCCTTGAAACCTGTACCTGCTACACACTTGGCAGGGCAATAATAAGCAAGCTTCTTACTCAACAAACATCCCAAGGGCATCACAATCCATAATTTCTAAACCAAAGAAAAAATTTGCAGAGCTGAAGTTTACCGGAAAGCAAATGCAGATATCTGTGTTATTTGGAATGAAAATCTGTATTAGTAAAAAAAGAAATGTTCTTCTTTATCCCAATACAAAAAAATCTTCAATCATCCAGGTAATAAAACATACATTTTTGCATCATTTTCCAGCATTTTGCAACTGTTTGTCACAGGAGTATGGTGAGTCTGTATGCCCCTTTAAGACTGAATGGGCCTGTGACTGTTTTACCCTGCCCATTTCTCTGTACTGTGAAGGCCTCTGGATTGGATCTGAACGAAATGAAGAGCAATGGGGGGTGCTAAGTTTACTTTACATCTGTGGACTCTTTTCCTTCTCTTATTTTAGTATTTAATTTGTTTTGATAAAAATTTTGCAATGAGGTCAAAAGCTCAACAATAACATCAAAAATTAAAGTTCATATGACAAGATTTATAAGCCTCCTGAAGACTTCTTTATCCCAGTTCTCAAAAATCTCAACCAGTAATCACCCAAACCTTCTCCCAAATCATACATTTCTTAACAGTACCTCACTTCAGATGCCCACATTAATTTCAGATTGGACTGATGAAGTATATAATATAGTACATTATTCTTTTAGGATGTGAAAGACGATGACAATGCTTGCTCTATCTATCTATCTATCTATCTATCATCTATCTATCTATCTATCATCTATCTATCTATCAACAATAAACACAACAGCAAATTTTTGATATACTGGCCAAATAAATTAATTCAAATTATTAAAAACAAACCTGTTATAAGATAGTTAAGGAACTCAGATCCTGTTAAATTTTGATTGACAAACTAAAATTGGGATTGGCAATCTTTTCATGCAGTTTAAAGTCAACCTAATCTTGTTGGGAATACCAAATCCGATACATTCAACCTCCTAAAAAGGAGGTTACTAGAGCATGTAAGACTGATTCTTACCTGCTGATCTAAGAACAGGGATAACTGTCACACAAGACAAAGCTGTGCAAAGGCCCTCCAAGCCATGATTGCTACCTGTTCATTGAGCAAAGGTCCTGAGTCTAGGAGGATGCCCAGATTACACATGGATCTGTCTGGGGTTGTGCAATCCCATCCAGCACTAAAGATGACATAGTCCTGGAATCAGTGGGCCCCAAAAACCAAAGCCACCAAGGGTTGTCAGAGGTTCAGCTGAAGTCTGTTGTTCCTCATCCAGATCCTCCAGACCCTATCCAGGCACCTGGATAAGATGTTCATGGGATCACTTAATTTGCCTGGGGTAGAGATGTATAATTTGATATTATCAGCATGGATGAATTCATACAGTGGACTTATGTAGATTCTGAAAAGGAGAAGAGAAAGCACTGGCACCTCCTATAGTAGGGGCTGAGGACAGGATCTTTACTTCCCAATCATCACTGGCTGGAATCAACTCTGAAGTAAGAAGATGAACCATGCCCCCATCACTAATCCTCTAATCCTGAAGGATTAATTAAAATAACCATGGTTGATTGTATTGAAAGCTGCCAAGAGGTCAAGTAAAGCATTGTTGGATTTACCACCCCCAACCTGCCCACACCAAAGATCATTCAAAAGTGTGACCAATTCCATCCCATATCCAAGTCTGAATCCTGACTGAAAAGGATCCAGGTAATCCACTTCCTCCAAGACCCTCTGAAGCTGCAGAATAGCCACCTATAATACTACCTACCCCAAGAAAGGGAGGTGAGATCTTCTTTTGGCTGCTCCCATCAGGGGTCACCACAGCGAATCTTCTGTTTCCATCTTCCTTGGTCTTCAGCATCCTCCTCAGTCACACCGACCTCCTGCATATCCTGAGATATTGCAGATATTGTGAGATATTGGATGAAAATTATCCAATATAGTGGAATCAGCAATGGCTTCTTGAGGAGAGGAATGAACCATAGTTCCTTAAGAGTAAAGGAACCCTCAGAGAAGAATTCATTCCCACCAGAACCTACTCACATGACACCCCCCAGGCCACCTAACCAGCCAGGAGGGGCATGGATCTAAAGAGCAGGTGACCAATCTCACAGTCCTGAGGACCCTGACAATCATACAAAACTGATGGAATGTATTTGACTAGTGGTCTTTCTGCAGTATTTTTTACTAGTGGAGGGGCTAGACAGCCTTCAAAGCTGGTTCCACAAATGTCATAGTAATAAATTAGCAGGACATGTATATAGTGAGATTATCTCTATGCATGTAGAGGTGTAACTGGCACACCAGCCTAGATGATAAAAAGAACTTATAACATAGAAGACCTTTAAAAATATATATATACAGTAATTTTATTAAGTTACAATTGCGAAATAAAATACAAACTAAAAAAAGAAAAAGTAGAAGGTGCAAAAAATAAAAAATATAAAAGAAAGAAAAATATAAGAAAAAAAATAAGCAAATTACTTCTCTTTTCATCACAACAAGTATAAACAATTTTAGCAACTTTTCACCTTCACATAAAATATAATAACTGATCTCTTCTTCCATTATCTCATCTCTGCAGTGGCTTAATGATGCCAGTTGTGTCAACCAGAAATGGCCGGTACTCTGGCAGTTCAAGCCGCAGCACAGCATAATGGGGTGAGCTCCCATCACTTGCCTCCAGCTCCTGCCCACCCAGCAGTTTGAAAGCATGTAAAAATGCAAGTAGAT
>JANHZU010003694.1:92387-104956 GCA_032468055.1 Acrochordus granulatus
AGGGAGGACTCATTAGAAAAGACTGATGCTGGGAAGGATTGAAGGGAAGAGGAAAAGGGGACGGCAGAGGATGAGATAGATAGATAGCATAGTTAGTGTGATGGGTGTGAGTTTGGGAAGACTCCGGGAGGCAGTGCAAGACAGGGGGGCCTGGGTAATGCAGTCCATGGGGTCGCGAAGAGTCGGACACGACTGCATGACTGAACAACAACAAAGAAAATACTGTAGCTTGGTTACCCTTCAAAAACACATTCAGTGCACTGGATCTATTTATCAAATGCAGTGTATTTCAGTACAAGTGTAGAAATATTAGGGTATCCTTTTATCACTTAAAATACTTTTGAAATGTTGACCAGTTATTGACTAGTAGGATGGCATCATGGCTGCAACTACAAACTGTGTTCTTTATGCTTTTTTATCACATATTATTAAAGGTAAAGGTTACCCTGCCAGTTGTGACCAACTCTAGAATGTGGTGCTCATCTCTGTTGCCAAGCCGAAGAGCCAGCGTTCAGCCAAGGATGCTTCAGTGGCCATGTAGACGGCATGACTAGACACCAAAGGCTCATGGACACTGTTACCTTTCCTGCCAAAGGAGGCAATACCTATATATCTACTTGCATTTGCACACTTTCAAATTACTCAGTTGGCAGGAGCTGAGGCAGAACAGCAGGAGCTCACCCAACACCGGGTCTTGAACTCAGGCCAGCAACCTTCCAGCCAGCAAGCAAAGTTTTTAATCACTTGTGCCACCACACCTCTCAAATAAATATATTAAGGAATGGGGTAGGGATGTAAAACAAGTGTATCATTAATACACATTTGCAACTTTTACCAAACCAATTCTTCCATGCTTCTCTAGCTTTAAAAAAAAAATCAGATAAAATCTCCATTTGTAAATACAGTATGTTTCTGAAAAACAATCTTCATTCCAGAACATTGTATACTCAAAGGGATTCCTCAATTTGCTTTCCCTCTTTCTTTTTAAGAATGGAGGAATCTGTGATTAAACCAAGTACATTGGAGAAATTTGCACACCAGAGTTGTTAAATAAATAAATTTAAAAAAAATGTTACAAGAGTTCATGGCAACTTTCTCTACAGAAAGTTGCATAGAAGAATTCTATGGACAAAAGCATGTAGATTTCTGCCTACTACCAAATACATAGACAAATTCTGCCTTATTAATTCAGATTCTCAAACAGATCATATCTAGACATATCTGCATCATAGACATGGAATCCTAAACTTCATATAAATGATTAGAATTATAAATCTCAATGACATTGTGAAAATTGTCAATATGTACAACTAAAACAATAATATTAAAAAGATAAATAAACATTTAATGACATGAGAGTTTATTTATTAACTTATTTGCTCCCCATCTTGCCTCGCATCATAAAAGCACCAAGTTATAACACTACAATATTAAAACAATAATTATTAACACTAAAATTGTTTAAAATTAACAGGATGGGTAGGCAGTGAGCAAGATGCACAAGAGGGAGGTGGAGGTCTCATCTTAGTCCACTGACCACCTCCATCGTGGCCCCAGGCCAGTTGCAGAGCCAGGTCTTCAGGCCCTTTAAGAAAGCAAAAAGAGTTGGGGCAGACCTTGACTTAGGGAGCATGATGTTCCAGAGGCTGGGAGCCTTGGCAGAAAAGACTCTTCTCCTGGATCCTGTCAGCCAGAATTCATTGGCTGATGGGATCTGCAGCATGCCCCTTCTGCTGGCAGGGATGGGATGGGCTAATCCTATTGGGGTGAGACAGTTCCTCAGATAATCTGGACCCATGCCATGTGCATGCATATATTAATGTATATATGTAACTTGGCAGAGAAAAAATATTGACAATGTCCATACAGATCTCCATCCCAGTCCTATTTACAGTTCCTTCAAGTGACTATAAAGTTAGAGAGACCAGACTGGAATCTTATATCCACTTTGGGATTGTCTCTGCTCTCCTCAGTCCACAAACTGTGGGGAAAGCCATCTATAAAAATAAATATGCTTATGTGAGTACCCCCCCCACTTTTCAGTGTAATTTTCAGAGACAATATATAAATAAGGAGAGGAGAAAATCCTTCACAGCAAATCTATACCAGTAGGTTCTTATTTATGATGGACTTTTCTTTTTGTTCTTAGGTGATCTCATTTCTCATTATCCTATCCATTTACACTTGGAGATTGAGGCTCACTTCAACTGCCAAACATGATCCATTGCTTCCTCTTATTGGGGGAGGAAATGTTTTGACCCCAAACCAATCCTGCTAGTAATCTTCATGATAGCAGATGTTGTCAAGATTTTTATTAGAAAGATGGAATAAGGCAGGTATAAATGCTCCATCTCTTGATGCTATTTTCTTGCAACCAGTGGTCTCCGTATTTTAGCAAAAAATTTCCAGAACTCAGAACCATCATTTATTTCCAATAAGTAAGTTCTAGTAAGTTGCAGCAGCTCCTTTCTTAGGACAGAAAATGTATCCTTTCAGTGCTAGTTTTTTAAAGCCAATTTTTAATAATTTTAACCACTTGCCAAGAAAATATTATTGCTATGTTTTGAATGAGTAAACTTAGCAGTCTGCGATAAAAGCTATGGCAAACCCAAACAGAATATTAAAAAGCAGAGTCATCGCCTTGCCGACAAAGGTCCGCATAGTCAAGGCCATGGTTTTCCCAGTAGTCATGTATGGCTGTGAGAGCTGGACCATAAGGAAGGCTGAGTATCGAAGAATTGATGCCTTTGAATTGTGGTGCTGGAGAAGACTCTTGAGGGTCCCTTGGACAGCAAGGAGATCAAACCAGTCAATCCTAAAGGAATCAGTCCTGATTGTTCATTGGAAGGCAGATATTGAAGCTGAAACTCAAATACTTTGGCCAAATAATGTGAAGAGAAAACTCATTGGGGAAGACTGTGATGCTGGGAAAGACTGAAGGCAAAAGAAGGAAATGGCAGACAACGAGATAGTTAGATAGCATTGTAGATGCGATGGGCATGGGTCTGGGTGGACTACTGGAGGCAGTGAAGGACAGGAGGCCTTGTGTGCTGCAGTTGGACATGACTGAGTGCCTGAACAACAACAACTCAGCATCAGGATAGTCCAATTTAATGTACTGTACTTCAATAGACACCTGAACTTGCCAATACATCCTCAACCCATTTGTAAAAGATGCCTCTTCAATTTTCCTGCTCTTAGCCACTGCCAGGTCTTATTATTATATGCTTTGCCTTCTATTTTTTTTAATGTACTGGCCATGTTACGCTTTGCCTTGCCATGTCCCTTTTTATTCTTCATTTGGTCTTTTTTGTATACAGTTTCATCTGTATTCAGTAAGCCTTCCTGATATACTAGCTTCTACACTGTGCTTCAGGTATTCTTCCAATATCCTTTTTTCCACTTCAACTATCTGGTATACTTGCAAACATACTACGCCCACCTATTTTCCTTAGTAGGTAGAACCTGTCAACATCAGAATGTGGATGAAGAGCATGATTCACTGTCATTATTTTTCTGGTCTTCATATCCAGGGTCTTTAGTTCTGCTTGAGTCCAGCCCACTATTCCAGCTGTGTATCTAATGACTGGAATTGCCCAGCTATTTATTAATCTGTCTTGATAATATTTCCTCTGCTGAGTTTGGACTTTAAGATCTTCTTCACTCTTGTGATGTATGCACTTCTGACCTGCTTCTTGACTTCAGTGTGCTTGATATTGTCAACTTGAAGGATGCTCAGGTATTTGTAGTGATTGCCTTCATCCAGACTCTTGATATTATTCACATAGAGTATCTTGATTCCTTCAGTTTTCACCATTGTTCCCCTTTTGATGGTGAGGGTGGCACATTTGTCTGGTCCAAACTCCGTTGCAATGTCTTGGCTATATATACAGACAGTATTGAGCAGGAATTCTATTTCAGATGGTGTTTTTCCCTACAACTTCAGACCATCCATGTAAAGGAGATGGGATAGCTTGGGAGATGTTTTTGATGTTTGATAGCCATGGCCTGACTTGTTGACAGAAGAATCAGTGCGATGACAAATAATAGTGGTGGTAGTGGGTCTCCTTGAAAGCTTCCTCCTTTGATATTAATCTCTCCCAGTCTATCACTATTGATCAGCAGCCATTTCTTCCATTGTGCCATCAATCTTTGCACAAAACTTTTGACTTTTCCACTGGCTCGTGTTATTTCTAGGCACTTGATTACTCAATCATGTGGCAGGGAGTCAAAGCCTTCTTGTAATCAATCCACATACATTCAAGTTAGTTTTCTTTCTATTGCAGTTTTCCAGAATCATCTTGTCAATTAAGAGCTGATCTTTTGTACCTCTACTATTTGGGCGGTTTCCTTTCTGCTCAGGTTTTCAATTAAATGTTATTAAAATATTATTGTCATAATCATTGTGGGAAAAAAATTGCTATATTAGTAGATGCTTTGCACCTGTGGGAGGAGTATAAGATATTATTATTATTTAATTAATTAATTTGGATGCCATCGAAATCCAAACATTATCCAAACAGTAGTATAGTCCAGTGATGGTTTTTTTAACAGAGGATGAACCAGGGCCTCTTTAAAAGGTCCCAGAAAAAAACCCTGTTGCAGTGAGGAATTAATCACTGCATGGACCCACCTGCTAGTCACATCCCTGGAATCTTTCACCAACCAGAGTGTCAAGGATCTAACTGGCAAACAGTTGCACTGACTGCATCAAGGACCCTGCCCACTTCCTCAGGAACAACAGAATCGAATTGCTCCCAGATTACTGGGCAAGACTCTCCCTCGGCATCTCCACTGGCTCTACCTTGCAACCAGCGTCCAACTGGGACCGAATCTGAGTGACTTTATCTGCCAGGTGCTCCACAAATTCTTCCGCACAGCCCTGAAGGAGGACCGTCGGCTCCCCACTACCGAGAAAGGAGCGGGTGATCCTAAACAGAGCCAACGGGCAGCACTCTGCAGATGCAATAAGGACAGAGAAATAATCCCATTTTGTTGCCCTGAGCACCACAAGATAGACTTCAATAGCAGCTCTAAGTTGTGTCTGATCGGATTCTTCCCTTGTCTTCCACCAGCGGTGCTCCAGGCATCTCTTCACCCTTTTCAGCCCCCGTAACTCTTCTGTGAACCACGGAGGGTACCAAGAGTGCTGGATGGAAAGAGGCTGCATTGGCATAATCCTGTCCAAAGCCTCGGCCTCCTTCTGATTCCAAGACGCAACCAAGGCTTCAACAGGACTGTGTAGCAATGCCCTTGGGACATTGGTTACAATCTGTTTATTCTTAAAATACTGAATTTTTTTTCTAATGCTATATTATAGACTAGCCCTCTGCTGCTTTATTTTTTAGATCAGAATCGCATGGGACAAGTAGAAATGATCAGTAACACACTGGTTCTAGCCAATCAGAACTGGTCATTCTTGTTTCAGATCCAGACTTGAACCTGGTGAGAAATTATGCCTGATCACTACATTTATTTATTTTCTGGGCTTGGGGAATCATCAAATCATTTGGATTGGGTTCAGACAACATATAAAGCCACAAAAACCAAATGAAGTTTAATAATAATCAAAAGCTGCTACTATATATCTCACCATGTTTTGTGAGCATGGCCACTGAATGAATACCCACAGAAAGCTTGTCATTCAAATTTTGTGTGACTGTATTTACAAATATTGCAGTCCTTTGGCAGGTAAGATTTTACCCATTTTAACCTGCTAGAAATAATTGATCCAGTCAGTAGTAAGTCTTCATACTATGGCATCCAAAGTGTATCGTGACAAACTATGTAATTATCTTATTAGCATAAAATTATAATAAAAATGACATTCAGTTATTTAGATATAACAGTTGTATGAGAACATAAAATACAAAACAGCTGTAAGTAAAGCATGATGTATGTTTTTGAATAAGGAAAGAGCTTGCCAATAAGAATATTATTTTACCAAATGAAAGCTGACCTGAGATTCACTCTGCAGTTACAACCCAATTACTTACAAAACGGGAGGAGGGAAGAGTTATAAGAGTAAAGAGGGAAGCAGTGATCAAATGGCATTTAAATGCCTTAACGCTGGAAAGTTGATTTTTGGATAATTATTGAAATCTGAGCCAAAAGTACTTTTCCTCCAAATGAGAAGATTCTCTTGGGATTTTGTATCTACCATTTCTCTGTCCACTAATTTGCTTGCATTAGCAAAGCATGTTTTTAAGCCCACAAAAGTATAGCAAAAATAGAAAGTTTCAGCAAAGGAGGGAGGAATTATAATGCTGAAAAGTAACTCCAGATGTAGCAGAAATTTTGCCTATAAGTTCTGAACATTCTTGAAAGTGAATACTAGGAAGTTCTTCTCTGTAGTGGAAGAAAGTAGTGTCTTAACATTCCTAATTTTTTAAAAAAATAATGGTTCTGCAAGAAATGCACTACTGACTTTCTAGGAAAAAGTAGTAATGTCAGATTTCTCTAACCTATCCTAAATCCTCTAGATGGTTTAGAAAACCTGACTGGGAACTCTGGGAGATGTGATTAGGTGGATGAAGAGCTGTAGTATCCTTTCTACTTTTAACAATAATACACTGTTCGTGATATTGTATTTCCATTTGGAGCCTTCCATTTGGAGGCTAAGATCAACATGGTAACTATATCATAATAGCTGGGCATGAAGATTAGCCTTAATATTTTTACAGCTTGCTGGATGAATAATTTGTCAGCAAAACATGCTTCTTCACTGAATGCATGCCATACACAATTGTAAGCTCCAGCATCTTTTATCTGCTTATCATAGGTTGTTTCATACATCAGTTAGAACCTGACAGGCCTTTTTTCATTTATGATTTTCTTTTCTGAGTAACTAGTTTTCCCCAGGGTCTTTTTGTGAAACAAATCTATGGGTTTACTGCTATTCTAGTTACCTAAGGTATAAGGGTTTCGCCTGCAGCTCTCAGATAGGTTTTAAATTGGTAACTTTCCCTACACTAAGCAAAGATTTTAACCATTGCGCTATTTCAGCGGTACTGATAAAGAGCTGATGTAGAATTAATCAGAGTGAAACAAGGTGCAGAGAACTTGTTTAAAAAAGCTTATTGTGCATGCACATATGTGTGTTTTGGTGGTTTGTCTATATGATTTCAATTTAATAGTATACAGATAAAAGACCTCCCCCCAGCCAGAGAGGTAGAAAGGCAAAAGAGCTCTTGAATTGTTCAATGGGAAGATATGGTAGTCTCCGTTCAGACTGAATCTCTTACACACCATTGTCTAAGTGCCTCAGGATGGAAAAGGTTTTCTTAAACTAGCTTAGTTGAGCCAAAATGTGCAGAGGCTCAGCTTAAACGAAAAGTGTAGATATGCTTTAAGAATAGGTCATAATATTAAAATGCTTGTCAAAATTGTCTGTTACTCCATAGTGATGGAGAAGGAAATTACTATCCCTTCCTTTTTCTCCCAGTAGCATTTTATAAAGGAGAGGTGGCTTGCCTGAGACACCTGAGTCTGAGAAGCAATCACAATGAATTTTTACCACACCCTCCTTGCTGACTGATAAATCAGGGAAGCAGAAGGCTTAATAAATAACTTAAAACACACGCTTGCATGCTCAACATTTCCATTGCCTTAAGGAACAAAAGAAAGAATTTGGCAAAATGTTATAGCAAATCCTTTTCAGTATCGCACTGTAACTGCTGAATGCAGCAGCCAACTTTGGCAACTCGTCTTTGCTTCTATTTTCATTATGCAATTCCTTAGGGTGAACTGGTTAATCCAGCAAAGGAAAAAAG
This sequence comes from Acrochordus granulatus, assembly GCA_032468055.1. Lineage (NCBI taxonomy): Eukaryota > Metazoa > Chordata > Lepidosauria > Squamata > Acrochordidae > Acrochordus > Acrochordus granulatus. The sequence continues at coordinate 100,160 of JANHZU010003694.1, forward strand.
TTGCTGAGGATTCCTGCCTTCCCTGCATTCCTGCCTCCTTCACAGTCAAAATAAGAAAAAAATATAAATGTGGCACCCAGCCACCAAATGACGCACACAATTCAAGCAGGGTAGATTACCAACATCTGCAGGCTCTTCCTCTGTACATCTTCATTGTCTGCATGGATTTTGGCCCTCCTCCTTGGTGTACCTGCAATGAGAGGGAGGCTCTGGTATAAAGACATATCCCTGGCTATCAGTAAGTGGGTCTCTTTGTGCTGCAACAAGGAGGTTGTATGAAACAGTCTGAAATGAGGCTAAAAAAGCAAGCAAAACTCTTGTAAAACTCAATCGCAAAAGCCCATTGTTGTGAAACATATGTATTTCCTACTGATTGACTGCAATGACAAATCCATACTTGCTGCTTCCTCTCTGGCCAATGGCAAAGGCTCATAGTACTCTCTGATGCAAGGCCTTATGAAATGCTAGGGAATTTGGGGAGAAAATAGGTAGGGCCCCTGTGTTCCCCAGTGTTTTGTCTGTCTGTTTTTTTATCAAATTAGTGTGGTTGTTTTGACGGAACTACCAATAAGGAAATTTAACTAAATTAATGGATTAAGGTATTGTGGAAAAGGGTAACAGCACAATTGAGCCAATCTGAACTGAAAAGGAACTTAACAAGAGAAGTAAGGCATGAGTGGAGACATATCAGTACCTGAAAATGATTTTTATACATACTGTTCACAGAGTAAATTTTCTATGGGCTTTTGTGCATTGCTTTCTTCTATGCAAAACCAGGCTGGAAATGAAGCTGGCTTTAAAAAATTCATTTCTGGATTTCAACCGTTTCCTCCGCTTTAGTCACAGTGATGACCTGACATTTTCTCCAGACTACCTTTAATTCCCCTGCTCTTTTCCCATTCTGGACCAGGAAAAGAAAAGACCACAGTGTGACAATTTTTCTTGTCATTTGGCCGAGAAGGTGAAAACTGCAGGTCTTGTCAGTTTCCACTGGTTAAAAAGAAAAAAATCCATGGTTTCACTGTTCCACTGATGAACTGGTTAAAAAACTGATTGCGCAGGGCAGTCACCAAGGAAAAAGTAGCCAATTGGAAGGGAAATATCTGTCCATCATGAGATATAGCGCAATGGGTGAACTAGACAGGACCATTTAAGCTGACACAAGTCAGAAAACTACTTTTGATCCATTGCAGAAAAAAAATGGGCATAGATTTTTTGATCGGCTGAGTGAAGGTAGAGAATGAGATGTGTGCTTCTGCTCTCAGAAAATGAAATGATGGTTGCACTTAGGCTCAGTCAAGCTGCTCATTTGGATTCGGAAATGTCAAGATATTTCCTGAGTATAGCAATAAACTAATTATCGCTCTTGCTCTCAGTTCAGCAAAATCAGAGTTCCCTTGCTACATATCATCCTCTAATAAAATTTTACTTACATCAGGTAAATTCTTCAAAGTACGCATTATCTAAATGCAAGAAATACTGTAATTATAAAACAATTATTCCAATCGATTTTCTCAAGTAATTTCCTATCAGAGTTGAAGCTACCATGTTTCTAAATGTGGTTCTAGTTTTGGATGGCTTTCAATGGTACAATTAGATTTTCATCTTACTCAAAGAGAGTCAGTTACAAACAACACTGCCAACATGTACACAATATATTGATATGAAAATGTAAGATACTTATTTTACAGATAACTTAGGTCAGAGGTGATTTTTTAGTGCTTCACTATGACTTGACCTGAATAGCAAGAATTCACTTTAGATTATTTTGCTCTGCTAACAGTGAAAGAAATGTGATTGAAGCCACTTAACTTATTATTTGTTACAGGAATGCCATCCACTCAGTAACTATTTATCTATTTTAATTTGCCTCTTGTTTATCAAACTCCCATCTTAACAAAACTGGATTATGCAGTGTCTACATTTAAAAAGCCTAAAACAGATACGTCTCAGGTAAAGTATGTTCTCCTGTATTCATTTATGAAATGTGTATGGCCACCCAACTCAACATACATGTGACTCCAGGTGATGTACACCAATATAAAACAAATATTCAAATATAATTAAATTGCTTGTTGTTCATTCGCGCAGTCGTGTCCAACTCTTCGCAACCCTGTGGACTACATTATGCCAGACCCCCCTGTCTTGCACTGCCTCCCAGAGTCTTCCCAAGCTCACACCCATCACACTGACTATGCTATCTATCCATCTCATCCTCTGCCGTCTCCAAGATTACCAGCAAATTAATTGGGCACTGAGATAAGAACATGGACTATTTTTCAAGCTAATTTTTATTGATTTTTTTGAATTAATACAATCAAGGATACAAAGAACAATACATTTCATTTTAATTTAAATTTAATTCAAATTTTACTGAAAAATATTATCTCAGCTGAAAGCAACCTGAAGTTCTGTACTCTAGTAAGGAAACCAATCAGTTCAGCTTGCAGTGAAACAGTGATTTATTCATAAAATAGAAATATAAAACATTCAGTATCAATGCAATACTCTCAAAGGTTCCAAATAGAATAAATTATCTCAAAAGTCAATTTTAAATAAACAAGCAATGAAAAATTCAGCAGTGTAGATTCAATTGCATTCCAACTTCTTCCTTCTAACTTTAGTCTGATTCCTTTTATTAGCTTGTAAATTAGAGGAACAAAAGGCAAAATAAATAATATTGAGCAGAGGGGTGAATGTGGAGAAAGAGTGAAGGTCAAGACTGAATGTTTAAAAGGTGTAAACCTGGCTCATGGCCCAGAATTTCCTATCTCTGATATAAGATAAATAAAGAAGTTAATTATTTTCCTTTTGATAATACAATGTAAATCAATTCCTAAAAGAAAGAATTGATTGTATCATAGCCTTTATGGATTTTTTTACAATTCAGAATTTACATTCAATATTCTAAAAATGAATTTTTATATTTTGCAGCGATTTTAAATTCTGTTAAACAACATTTATAATTACAATCCTTATAAACACATTTTTTTTCTGAGCAGGAATTCAACACAGAACAGGTGGCTCTCTACATGATGCTGTTATTTGATTCAACTATATTAGCATTTCACATCTTTTCCTTTTATGTAATAATCCAATCTGGAAAACATTCTGCATTTTCATCAGAGGCACGCTTACATTCATTCAAATATCTCTGTTGAAAAGAACTTGAATTAATACAGCCTAATATTTAAAATCGAGGCAGTCTCCTTTCATTATTAGTTATTTTTAATTCTTTTTTGTTTAGCATGAAATAAGGCTCAGAATGTTTCTACTTTTCTTTCCACAAGTAAATTACATGCAAAGTATTGCAAAAATTTAATATGTACTTTGTTTCTTTGTAAACATTTTCTATTGTTTTTTGCTTAGCTGCCTCAGCTTTTTTCAATTATGTATTTTTTATTTAGAAAAGAATTATTATTTATATTCTAAGAGTAGGAATATTGTCTAGAAATATACCAGAGGTTCTTCTCAAATTGAAGACTGTACTTTTATTAAGGGCAGCAATCAAATTGGGACTGGAAATTCATCTGGTTTAATTTTGTTCATCAGCAGATTACAGTTTTCATTATCTGGAATAGCATCCTAGATTCATGATAAATGAGACAAGATTTTCATGTATTATAAGCTGCTTTTTCCATCTAGGAATTTAAAACAACTATTCTTTAGCAGTGGCACATATCTACCATGAGTTACACCATTCCTTGTTCCAATGAAATGGAATAGAAAAAATGTTTCCTTGTAATGAATAGAGAAATTCAACATTGCAGGCTTGCTTGCAATTAACTCTATGAAACAGAAAAAAGTCTTGTTACCAAAACTCTATCCATTTTGTAAAAAAAACAAATTGTTGTTTTAAAAATAATAAATATTATATAGTATTGTGCTGCTCACATAATTTTTTCTTAAACAATATTCTGAAACTATAGCAATAGATTACAAATTAATAGAATAAATGTAAATCTGCTGCTATCTTTCACATGTACAGTACCCAATTTATTTTAATATGGTACTGTGTTGTCACGAATGACAACTGGGTTGTCAGTTTCTAAATTTAAGATTAAAAAACATTTTCACTAGCCTGCAAAAACTCCTGACAATTTTCAAATTATCATAATTGTATGCTGTTCATAAAGCCAACTTCCTCATTACAATCTGCTTAACTTTGTCCCATGATTGTTGGTTGAAAGCTTTGATTGTTCCTCTCAGTGTCCTGCCAGATAAAATAGAATGGCTTGGGGGGGGGGAAAGGCTGCTGATACTTTTGTATGCTTAAAAAAGTTGGTTGTAACCTTCCACCTCAGCTCTGCTGAATGGTGAAATTGACTTGCCAAAGAGAATTTGGGATTTTCAACACATTTCTTGTTTGGTGAGCTAACCAATTATTCTGCACTTGCTATTAAGGTGGCAGACTTTTCTTCCTGAGGTCATTAAGCTTGTCAAAATCAATTTGTCACCACAACTGCTGACCCTCATTGCATTTGACAGCAGCACAAATTCAAGCTAAACTGTTGCACAGAAGAATGCAAATGACAAGTCAATGTCTCACAGGAGGTTTTCATATAAGATGTTCAGTGTCCTTCTGACCTTATGAAAGAGGCAACTATATCAATGAAGTTGTTGTTGTTCAGTCGCGCAGTTGTGTCCGACTCTTCGTGACCCCATGGACTGCATTACGCCAGGCTGTCTTGCACTGCCTCCCGGAGTCTTCCCAAGCTCGCATCCATCACACTGACTATGCTATCTATCCATCTCATCCTCTGCCATCCCCTTCTCCTCTTCCCTTCAATCCTTCCC
>JANHZU010003695.1:80706-97904 GCA_032468055.1 Acrochordus granulatus
CTGTGATGCTGGGAAGGATTGAAGGGAAGAGGAGAAGGGGACAGCAGAGGATGAGATGGATAGATAGCATAGTCAGTATGATAGGTGTGAGCTTGGGAAGACTCCGGGAGGCAGTGCAGGACAGGGGCACCTGGCGTAATGCAGTCCATGGGGTCGCGAAGAGTTGGACACGACTGCGCGACTGAACAATAAAAATTCAAAGAAAAGACTCACTGGAAAAGACCATGATGTCTCAATCAAAAGATTGAGGACAAAAGGAGAAGGGGATGGCAGAGATGGTCAGATAGCATTGCAGATGTGATGGGTGTGGACTTGGGCAGACCCTGGGAGGCAATAAAGGACAAGGAGGCCTGGTGTGCTACCGTCCATGGGGTTGCAAAGAATCAGACACAATTGAGCAGCTGAACAACACCAACAACCCTATAGTGACATCCAGAGGGAAAAGGTTCTAATAATTTATGTCAGGGTGAAAGGAGTCTACAGATATCTTCTCTGCCCTCCTCTTGACCCTCTTCATATACAGGTTCTCCAAGGAGGGCAGGCTAGCTACAATTATTCTTTCTGAAGTCTTGACTGTTTGTTGGAGCACCTGTCCTGCTGCACCAAACCAGTTATAGATGTACAAAAGACAGACTCAGTGATTCCTCTGTAGAACTCTATCAGCAGCTCCTGAGGCAGGTTGAACTTCCTGAGCTGGTGAGGAAGTTCATCCTCTGTTGTACCTTCTTAATAATGGTGCTAACATTAGCTGTCCTTTTCAAGTCTTGGGAGATGATACAGCCCAGAAATGTATAGGACTGTACTGCTGATACCGTATTGCTGAGTATGAAAGAGGGGCTGAAACAGGAGGATTCCTCTTAAAATCCACTGCCATCTTCACAGTTTTGAGCACATTCAGCTCTAAGTTGTTTTGACCGCACCACAGGGCCAGCTGTATGCAGACTCATCACAATATCTAATGAGTCCAATGACTGTTGTGTAATCTGCAAATTTCAGAATTTTCACAGAGGAGTCCCCAGAGGTGCAATAACTGGTGTAGAGGGAAAAGAGTAGCAGAAAGAGCACACAACCCTGAGGAGCACCATTGCTGATAGTCTGAGTACTGGATATAATTTTCCCTAACCTTACCTGTTGCTTCCTATCTGTCAGAAAGCTGGTTATCCACTTACAGTATGGGCAGGCAGTGAGTTGGGTCAGTTTGTAGTGAAGAATGGCTGGGATGATGGTGTTAAATGCTGACCTGAAGTCCACAAAAAGCACCAGTGCATAGGTCCCTGGGGAATCAAGATGTTGCAGGATATAATGCAATATCATATTGACAGCATCATCTGCTGAACTGTTTGTCCAATAGGCAAATTGCAGAGCGTCCAACAGCAGATCTGTGATGATGTTCAGATGGGCCAGTACCAGCCTCTCAAATGTCTTCATGACTACAGATGTTAAAGTGACAGAACTACAGTCATTCAGCCTACTGATGAAGGCTTTCTTTGGAACCAGAATAATGGTAGAACATTTAAAGCAAGAAGGGATGTAGCATAACACCAGTGATCTATTGAAAATCTGTGTCAAGGTAGGGGTCAATTGTGTATCACATGCTTTCAGGCAGGAAGGGATCATCCTCTCTGGGCTGGATGCTTTTCTGATTGTTTTTGAAGGGGGTTTTGGACATCTTTTTCCAGAGTCACCAAGGGTGGGGGCCTAGGAGGAGGGAAGGGTCCAGGAGGAGGGGAGGTTACCACTAGGCTGAGATAGTAAGCTTAGTATTTTTTTCCTATCTAATTTTGCAACAGATCTCACATAGTAGAAAAAACTACCAAAACCAAATATATTAAATTCCATTTGACCATATTAACCACTTAGTTAATTCAGAATTGCAACACCATACACACATGTTTATTGAGGGAAGGGAAGGGAAGGGAAGGGAAGGGAAGGGAAGGGAAACTACGTTGCAGGCTTTTGCCAAGAGAGCTAAATATAGATCCAGGGAATTGAATTTACCATTCTGAAGCTCTGAGTCGCCTTTGTTTCCGTGGTCCTTAACAATTCTCTTAAATATCTTATTCCTTGAATGATGTTGCTAAAGAAAAAAAAACAGGTGTGAAAAGCAAAGCTGAATTGTCCATGAATTATGAATAATAAAAATAACATCTCTCTTACATTTAATATACGCACATTCATACATATACCATATGCTTAAATACATATGTATATTTATGCGCAGGTTGGGTTAATAGTCATAACGCAAGTCAGCAGTCCTTCAAAGAATACTTTCCCAGCTGGTGACTGATAAGAAGCACTTAATGCTTCATACTTAAGGTTTATAAAAAGGCAATGCCTTCTCCCATTGTACTGTGGTCAGAATAGAGGTCTAGTACTGTGAATTGATATGTCAGCCTAATTTGTTACACAGAATAATGCAGAGGATCAAAAATGGCAGACGAAGCATGTTACTTTACCATCTTGGACTAAGGGAGAATATATTGGTGGAACCAGTTTTTTTCTCCTGCTATGTTTGGAGTAATTTTTAAAATAAAATCAAACCTAGTTTAATGCTTTGCCTAACAGGTATCTGTATTTATTACTACAAAATAATGAAAAACTGTCCCTTTTCAACAACTATTCTTAGATTGTGTGGGGTCTCAAGCTAACCATCCCTAGTACAAAGGATATGTTGTAAGTTAGTTTTGTTGGCAGTGAACTCACATTTCCCCATGATTTATGGTCTATCTTAAACAGATTATAGCTATGTACAGTATATAGAGGAGAAACTTCCTAATGGTAACAGCAGTATGTTTTACTGCTTTGGCAAACTTTATTTCATTGAAGATATTTAAGCAGAAGCTGGTTATCTCCATTTATCAAGGATGTTCCAAACTATGTAGAAGGCCTCTATAATCCATGAGCTTTCAATAGAAGTTCCTCCTGCTTCAATCTGAAAACCAGTTAATATTTTATTTTACACCAAGAAATGTGCACTTGATATGTCAACAAATTTGAAGTGCCTATCTGAAAGGAAATAGATGCACTCAGGCACATAATTCATATACCAGAAAATTTTATTCCCTGAAATTACATCACAGACTGGAAGGATTTGTTGTACACTTTGTTTTCCACGTTTTGTTTACTTGGCTTATGAAGAAATCTATTTGCACCCTCTTGTGGCAGAGAAAAATTCAATCCAATCTACTTTTTTCCTCATTCCCTGATCCTCTGTATTAAAACAGTGGAAAGAGAAAATTTATAACTAAATTTTCTTGTAATTTAGAGTTCTGGAGTGATATTTCTGTTAACAATTTATATTTTCTATTTTATAATTAAATGAAGATTTGTGATGTGTTCTGCCAATTGAACATTGGGTTGACATACACTTTAGGGGTAGTCAAACAAACCCACTCAACCAGGATGAGCAATCAGATAAAGGTGCTTTAATGCATCTATAACCTGTTTGCTTCCTGGGTGCCTTTTTCATTAATGCTGAAAACAAGTAGTTTGGCAAGACTATCAAATACATTTCTATTAATCAATCTTAAATTGGGCAGGTGAAAGACCTTAGTTCAACATCTCTTTATTTTGCATGAATATACAACATCATACAATTTCAAGCAATTCTTGCTTGTATCTTTTACTACCCGCTATTGGCTTTGAACAGAACTATATCCAAAGCCTTTTATGTGGAAGCATGTTTATTCTATACTTACCCTCTTTTTAAATGAGCCACATATGCACTCTGAAGAGCTGCTTCCAGAAAGTAAGGAAGTTCAAAATCCAAAGGAGATGCATGCCCACCTTTTATGCCTCTTGTATGTGTATTATTAAAGCTCTGTAGTAGAAGGGGGAGAGAGATGACAAATAAAGATGAACAGTGATTATGCTTAATGCCTATTTTATTCTTCTTCAAAAAGGTCAGAGAAAATGACTATTATAAGAGAAACAGGATGGGATAAAGATAATCTGAAACTCGCTTTGAATTACACTTGTTATTTCTTTGTGGTTTTGTTGTATTATTTTCACAAGGATGGCCAGGGGAAGATCCTTACATTTCTTTCTGTATTTCTGACAATATACTGCTGTAATGCAGAACTACATAATTTAAGAGTTGCAAACTGTAAACAAAAGAACAGCCCAAACCACAAATGGTAACCCACAACAGGCTCAATAGCTTCTTCTTTTCTGTTTAACTGACACTGAAAAAAAACAGAAAAGTGGTGAAGTATCTGAGTACTGATCCCATAAACCATATGTATGACAAATCAATATCTGCCCTTCTATGAGCCAAAAATGAGGCCTGTGCAATGACTTGAAGAGAAAAGGGACCTGAAGGGGGAAAAGTGGTTTGCAGCGCATGGGGGCATTCATATAGCACCTCTTGGAAAATCCTGAAAACAGCTGCATCTTCCCCCCCCCATACATGGAGCATGAGCTCAGGAAAAGATGGATTTGGTTTAAGGCATTACCAATTACCAATGAAAACTATACTAGTACCGTGAATAGTCCAAAGCACCTTCAGATCAAAATTGCTGAACAGACTTGATAAAGAATTCAATAGTTTATAATCAGATTGTCATCTTTACAAGCTAGGTAACACCGTAACATCTGCAGCAATCTACAAGGATATCAAACTGACAGTTCACAGACAATGATGTCATCATGTACATGCCACAATTACATCTTCCCATCTTCCATGTAAGCTACTGCATTTGCATGATGATGTCATGATTCTTGTTAATTATTTCCCCCTATCCATGTCCTCTCTATGGATGCACATCAACCTTGGCTGATCTCAAAAAATTAAAGAGGATCAAACCTGCTCAGTAGCTCAAAGGAATGTTGCTAAACCTGAGTCAAAAACATCCTGGAAGAAGACTATGGCAAACCACTTCCATACTATTGCCAAGAAAATGGACAGACCAGGAAGTGAGTCTGACTTGAAGACCTGAATTTATCCAAAAGTAAAATAACTTTGAATTTAAAATGTTTCCTGCCTGCAACATACACAAACAAAAGGAAAATTTGGAATGCATCCATTATCAAATTTGTAATTGGACTAAGATGACTTCCACATTTTAAACTTAAATTGTTTGTAGGAAAAATACCTTTCATTTTAGATAAGTATAGTAAACAGGCCAATAAATGGTTTGACATAAAGTCAGCAGAAACAGAATGCATTATTCAAAATCTGGAAATTTTCCTCAGAATCTTACATTTTAATTTGTGATACTGTAATGATTTTCAAACCTAAGTTCTGAAATTCAATATTCAAACAGCTGGTAAAGTGTGGTGCTTACAATATAAAATTATCTCCAGGGATCTGATTCAAATTCCCACTCAGCCAGGTGTATGAAGCTACTTGGACTTAACCACCTCAGAGAAGAATTACATGAGCAAAAGAGAGGGGCATCTTGAGCACTTCGGAGGGAGAGTAGAATAAAAATATACATTAGGTGTGCCTCAGAGAACATTATTTAGCACTTTTTCTGGTTTTCCTTCTAATGGAAAGCAAGTTAGACATTGATATAAATCCTTGGGAAATACTAAGGGCTCCTTGTTTACCTTCTCAAGTTCTTGCAGGAAAACTTGAGCGATTACACACGCCCTTTCAAAGCAAGCCATGACTTCCTCTTCTCTTTCTGACAGCCGGAATTGGGAAGCAATGGAATTGGGTAAGCGTTCCAGGGCCAAGCCTATGAAAACAGCAACAGTGTCTCTTCAATGCCATGCTGAAAAGCACTAATCATCAATTCATTCTCACTTCATGCAACCATCCCCATAATGTCTTGTGCCCAGAGAAGCCTAACGTAGCTGGAGGAAATCTAGTTGAATGAATTTAAATCTTAGATCCTGATCCATCATAGTCCCTGCCCTCAGAAATAGCAACCCCACAAAGATCGGTATGCCCCTGACCATATTGAAAAAAATGAAAAACTGTTTTTCCCCAGGCCTTAAATTAGGATGAGTGGTAATATTCCTATTTGGATTTCATATGTTACTTTGAATGTTTTTCTTCTGAATGAACAGAGTTCTTTCTGTTTTGATTCTTGTTTTTTTACTGGAGTTTTCATGGAGTTGGGCAGCTCTCTACATATGATAAACAAATCAAAAACATCCAGGTAATCCTCAACTGTAAATAGAGCCTGGAATTTCCATCATAAGTCATGATGGTTGCCTTCAATCTTCTCCAGCTTCACATTCTTCTCCAATGAGTCTCTCTTCGCATTATGTGGCCAAAGTATTTGAGCTTCAGCTTCAGTATCTGTCCTTTCAGTGAGCAATCAAGGTTGATTTCCTGTAGGACTGACCAGTTTGATCTCATTGCAGTTCAAAGGACTCTCAAGATTCTTCTCCAGCATCACAAATTGAAGGCATCAGTTCTTCAGCACTCAGCCTTCCTTATGGTCCAATTCTCACAGTCATACATTGCTACTGGGAAAACCATAGTTTTGATTGTATGAACCTTTGTTGGCAAGGTGATGCCTCTGCTTTTTAATATGCTGTCTAGGTTTGCCAAAGCATTCTTCCCAAGGAGCATCTTTTAATTTCATGGCTGCAGTTGCCATCTGCAGTGATCTTGGAGCCCAAGAAGGTGAAATCTGCCACTGCTTCCATTTCTTCGCCTTCTATTTGACAGGAAGTGATGGGACCGGTTTGCCATGATCTTAGTTTTTTTAATGTTGAGTTTCAAACCCGGTTTTGCATTCTCCTCTTTCACCTTCAACAAGAAGCTCTTACATTTCATCAGAGAGATTAAATCAAGAGACTGCACTATCCCGAGCTGGAGGGGGGAGGGGGAAGAAGTTCAAGGTAGCCACACCCAGAAATCTCTTAGGATACATCTAGAAGGTTAGAAGGCTATAGCTTTAGTTTAGCAAGATTCTGTCCTTTAGATGTGAACAAATAAAGGATTGTACTCAATTGGACTTCGTTGTGTCATCTTTGGGATTGGGTCTGTCATTCCCATAACATAGACTACAACTTCAGCTTCAGGAAGAGTAATACCTTTTATATTATCACTAGGCTGCTGCCACTGATCCCTTTCCTGTTTTTTTAAGGGGCAAAAATTAACCTTCTAGTTCCCAAGCCTTCAAAGGGAGGCTTCGTCCATATGAGCAATATGCAAGGATACACATGAAATCAAAAGGGGCAACTGAGCAAGGTTTTTAGATTATTAACAGAATTACAGTGGGAATCTATATACAGTACTCTTTATAGCATTTTATTTCCCCTACGTTTTGCAGAAAAACGTACTGGAGAAAATAAATACCAAACAAGCTCTATGCAGCATGTTCCCTTATTTTCCAGGATGGTACTTTGTGGTATTACATATATAGAATCATAAGGCTGTAAAGGCTTGGAGGTCTTCTAAGCCAATCCTCTGCTTAGTTTAAGAATCCTCAGGCTATCCCAGATAAATAGCTGCCCAATGTTTGTTTGAAAACTTCCAATGATGGAACAACCACAATTCTAGGAGCCAGACTGTTTCATCATTTAATAGCTCTCACAATTAAGAAATTCTTCTTTATTTGGCATTTGGATATCTGTGTATAGCTTCCACTAATTGTCTGAAGGCTTAAATTATTAAATTTCTTTAAATTTTCTTTAAATTAAAGATTTAAATAAATCTGGATTTATTTTTTGTTGCTTGAGAGAGCTTTCGTCACCAATCTAGGCAGGTTTGTCAGTTTGGGGGAGAGGGGAGTCACTATGATGTACAGCATTTGACAAGATGAAAAAATTATGATGAGTCAGTTTTTTACATCATAATGACTCCCCCCTCACCCAAGCTGATGAAGCTGCCTGGATTGGTGGCGAAAGCTCTCAAACATCAAAGAAATAAGTCCAGATGCCATGATTTAAGACTCCAGGCAGCTTTTCTTGGGTGAATGAGAATTTTAACAGCATTTAACAATACTTCTGCTCATTCATTCTTGTTCTATTTTTGGATACTATGAGAATTAACCTACACCTTTTTCCCTCTGACAGCCCTTTGGATGACTGCTACCATGGTTCTCCTTAGCCTTCTCATCTTCAGGATTTTTAACTGTTCTTCATAGGATTTAACCCCTCAGCTCGTCAACATCTTTGCTACTATTCTCTGTACTTTTTCCGATTTCTTCAATTTTTTTGATATCTGTGTTTGACTCTTCTCTCATTTTTTTTTTCAGAATTTCCCAATCCTCTTAAACTGTTTTTCTTTTCAGGATCTCCATCCATGGAATCCTTCCTACTTTCCCCTTTAGTTTATTGGAGTCAAATCTTTTGAAATCAAGGCAATAAACTGCCTACCTTCAGCTATCTGTGCCTGCAGTATGGTGAATTCCAGAATCACATGGTCACTCTCTCCCAAGGTTCCTACAATTTCATTTTCCTAAACTATTTCTTCTCTGCTAACAAAAATTAAATCCAACCTAGCTTATGGTAATTCTCTCCTCCACCTTTTGGAGGCTGAAGTTGCCTGAAGGATGTGTCAAGAGCTGGTTGTATCTCCCACTCGTCAAAGTGTGTTTCGAGTTGATGTTGGGGTAATTTCAATCTCCCATTACTACAGTGATGTGTTTCCTGAATATCTCAGGCATCTGATTTGCTGAAGATACATTTCTTCTGTATCTTCTGCTTGACTGGATGGCCTATAGTACTCACCCACAACAGTGTCATTATTGTTTCCTTCTTCCTTAATAATTACTCAGAAATTTGGATAGGGTTTTCATCTAAATTCTTTGTCTGAATTTCCAGACAATTCTTTATGTATAATACAACAACCCCAACCTGTGTTTTTGGGTCTGTTTTGGTTTTTGGTTTATTTGAACAAATTGTATCCTTCCAGTATGATATTTCTACTATGAGTTCCATCCTGCCAGGTTTCAATCACACCGATAATGTTCTATTCTACCACCACCACCTATACTAGGATTCCAAGTTCTCCTGGTTTGTTCTTCATTACCCTGTGAATAGGCAACTAAGCCATTTAGTACTGCCTTTCTCAAGTTTGCCTGCTTCATCTTCTGATGTATTTCTGAGCTCTCCTTCCTTTTTCCCACATTTCCTTGTTGTAAGGTTTGCCGCCTTTGGGCTTATGCTTGAGTGTGGTTCTGGATCTTCTTTCCCTTTCAGATGTATTTTGAAGCCCATTAGATATTGATGGCATTACATAAACAAGCATTCATTCATCCTAATAATTTAGGCCAGCTTATGTACAATATATATGTGGAATTTGCTTACTGTCCACAAATTATTATAGATACAAATACTTCAGAATGGGACATACATAGTTCCACAAAAGCCAGTTCTTATACCATCTTTTTTTCTCTCTAATAAGGATAATGTATTTCTCCATTCAATAACTCTGCAGTGCTTATCTTTATTTTCCTCTCTTTAAATAGAAATCACTTAAAGGTATCTTTGTAGACAGAAAGTCCCAAGTTGAATTATTGCCACCTCCAAGTAAATCTGAAAAAATCCTTGTCTGATCTTCTGTACAAATGCAACCACTGATTGTAGATAAAACTGAGCTTCAGAGATTAAAAGGTCTTATTCAGATACAGCAATTTTCTGAGTTCCTTCTCTGTTTCTAATTTGTCCTTAGATACCTTATACCTCCAAACCCCAGTTTTTTTTCCTTTGTGTCTACACAGTTCAGCCTGGAAATGGGAACAGAATGTACAGAGGAGGTGCTGAGAATGGAAAAGCCCTTCCATTTATTACGACTAATCTTAAAAAAATGAACTCTGTCCATTGATGTAATCTTAAATTCAAGGATTAAAAATCATATGGGTTACGTCTTTCTGTCTCTCTCCTCACTCCCCCAGTATCAGAAACACCTGGCAAAAGTAGTCCATTAAAAGGCATACCAAACAAAATGCTGGACAACCTGGTGCCTTCCAGGTAGAGTTCAGTTATCCATAAACTCTAGCTAGCATTTCCTTTGGAAGTTGAAATCCAACATATTTAAAATGCAAAGTCTAACATTTTATTCTTTATACTACAATGGAAAAAAGTAAAGATGTACAGTACTGTGCAAAAGTCTTAGGCCTCCATTAGATTTGTTGTTTTAGCAATGGTATAATGACCATATAACATTATGTCTCAGTTTATTAGAATACAACCAGAAAATACAAGAAATTTGTATGCAGTATTCAACAACAGGAAAAAGCAAAAAAAGAGCTTCCATTTAATACTATTAATACTGATTTTTGCCTGAAGAACCATTTTGTTCTGAAAATTGTGACTGTTTAAATTTTGTGTATGTATTTCCTGTATTTTCTGTCTGAATCTTAATACAGAAACTGAAAAACAATTATGGTCAGTAAAACTTTACTAAAACAAAGCAGGTGGTGGCCTAAGACTTTTGCACAGTACTGTATATCAAGAAGTGTAAAACACTTTATACTACAATGGGAAAAAGTAAAGATAAAAAGTTTCTATTTGGCCCATATTGGATGTTATAAATCAAACTGATCCCTGTGTTGCACCACAACATCACCAGGAATCTTTTCATCATGCAGGTTCATTGTAACTTTTGTTTCTTCCATTTATGCACAAGCTTGTATATATACAAAGGCATTTCTTTTTCCCCCCCAATAATACACAAGAGCATAAGCACAGAGGAGCACCTTGCTGAAACATCCCAAATTCTCAACAGCACTGTCAGAACAGCAATTAAACACATCATCTGGAACTGAAATATTAAGTTCTATGAGCTCCATCCCAACAATTGATGCTGCTTTTGCCACCAGACTATGGTGTCAATCTTTCTACTGTGATCTAAGAAGTTTTTGTGTGAGTGGGGGAGAGGAGAATTCTGGCTGATCAGTTAGTGGGGTATACAAGGGGAATGAGAAGAAGAGAGGGAACTAATCTGCATAACATATTTCTCCTAAATGCCACGCTGGGGTGTTTTTGTTCAGGAACTCTGAGGAAAAGAAAATTGTGATAGATTGGCCAAAGGAGTATAGGAGGGAAATGGGATGCAGGTGGAAGGAGTGCCTGGAGTTCCCCAACTCCAGGTGAATGATGGGTGCCTACTTTTCCCACCAAGAAGTGACATTGGGTGGAAGGGGAAAGCATTCTGATGAGTCCATCAATCAGTGCCCTGAAACTTCCCACGCTGGATTTGTAAGGACAGCAACTTTACTACTGAGGTACAGTAAAGCTTGGCCATAAGGCTTGAGCAAATTACATCAACATACTGTATTTTTCTGTCAATTCAAGGACAGGACAATGCACATTGTTCAGCTGTGAGGAAATGTTTTAGGTCGCAGTGAATTATGCTGACTTTTCTTAAGGTTGATATTCTGTTGGGAGAAATTGATCTGGAGGCTATGTTTCAATGTTGGATAAGGCCAATATATTGCTTGCAGAGACTGCATGAAAATCGGCAAAGGGTTGCATTTCGGTTTGCATCCATTCTATAAAATACTATAGACTGGCTTATGGAACCAAATCTTTGATAACAACAGGTAGCACCTGTGCCTCCCCCAAGAGATCAGGCATATTTTCCACTGCTTGTTTGTTATTCTGGTAGAATATAGCATCCTCAAGAAGCATTATAGGATTTCATCCTCAAGAAGCATTGTAGGATTTCATGACTGCCAAACAAACCCATTCAAGTACTGCTAGAATGGTTAAAAACCAAGCCCCAGTTGACAGTAGTTGGTCTTAAGAGAGGGATAGGCATGTGGCTCCCAAGCTCCCAGAATTCTCTTGGTTTAAATGTAGCCAAAAATTTTGGCTGGTTTTCCTTTTCTTCTTTTGCTGATTTTTGGGGTGAGGGGACTTAGAGAATAATAGATGTCTTAAGCTTTGCAGAGGCTTAAGGATTTATTTCATTCCTCAAAAATATATTTCTGCTACTCAAACACCCAACTTCTTCTCATTTGAATTTGAGCACACAACATGAGTGATTAATTTCTCTGTAAATCTTAAGATATCCATTTTACTTCAAAACCTTCTAAAAAGAAGCTAAAACATTTATCTGCCTCCTGTTCAGGGACATCATAACCACACCAGCTCTGCTCTCTGCAGATGCAAACTAATATTATAGCATGGTCTTGCCTTTGCACATTCATAATCAACAAGGCTAGGGCTTCAACTGCACTTCTCAACACCAGGCATTTTTTGACCTCCCTGCATATGCCAGTGTGGTTCTCAGCTATAAGAAAGTCGTTCAAAGTTATCTAAAAATTGCTTTAGTGTAGTTGTTGTTGTTGTTCAGTCGCGCAGTCGTGTCCGACTCTTCGCGACCCCATGGACTACATTACGCCAGGCCCCCCTGTCTTGCAGTGTAGTTATAAGAATTGCATATTCTTAAGAATGTGCTGTATATTGGTCTATAGTTCAGAAAAGTTTGTGTCATAATAAATATTTGAATCCATAATTAGAAAGGAGGAGGCAGTATACCAGTAATGTTCCCACACCGTAAGGGAGTAATGAGTGAAACATGTTAAGTAGAAAGCTCATTCCTAGTTTAATACACAAAAGTGAGATCAAAAGCATTGTGACAAGGTTCACGTATCACTTTATGCTATAGATTATTTATTTTAAAATTAAATGTAATTGATTGGGTTCAAAGCTACCAAACCATTATGGGTGGATTCATACAACACTCTCAGACCAAAACTAAACAAATAATGATTTACCAGGTATCTGTTCTTACAGTGTATCAGTGTCAGCAAAGATACCAGGAAAAAAGACAAAATCAGTATATAATACCCTGGGAAATACTGACTGTTTGCACAGAACAAGTGTATATTACTAATAATCTAGGTTCACTGTAAATGAGTTACGCACTGATGCAGCGGCTCTTCATTTTCATATTTTCCCTTGACAAGCTAGCATAAAACTTGGTTTGGTCATGCTTTATAAACAGTTTTTTTAGGGTCATACAGATCAGTGCATGTTACATTTATAATTTCTGGTTATTTTATTAGAGACTCATTGAATAAGAGTAATAAACTAGATGTACTCATATTTAGCTAAGCAATGACAAGCCCATTCTTTTTCAGATCATAGCTTGATGTGCCATCTGAACCTGACCAACTCATATATTTTAAATTTATTATATGTTACAAACCTGAGTGAAGTGTGTCAAATGCTATCATTAAGGTGTCTTCAGAAATATGTATCCAGGAGCACTGCATGTGATCTTTCTTCAACTAAGTATATGTACTGTATGTAGGCAGGAAAAACCCATATAAAGAAACTAATTAAGCAAATTAGAGTGCTTCATAGATTATTTGATGTTCACAAAAGCAAGAGTGGACAGGTAAGCTAGTGAAAAGAAATTCTTGTAAATTAGAGACTTTTCATGTAGCAATAAAATCATAATAATATATATATATTGTAAGTAAGCCTGAGAGATGCAAAAGCTTCCAATGATTTCTTACTATTAACTCAAGGATATCATTTCTTAATGATTAACACTTTCAGCCAATAATTATAACCATTCGCAAATAAGTACCGGTGACACATGCCCCCAAATCCAATAGAATAGCAGAGACAAGCTAAGCTGTGGCCCCTTGGGGAAACAAGAAGCACACATCAGCACGATGACTGGTGTTCAAAAGGTTCATTGCAAGAGTACATATGGTGTTTTAATTTTGATTTTTACATACCAATTGAAGGTATCTGATCATTCCAGCCCTCTATTCACCTAATAAGTGGATGGGTATGCTGAAAAGGTTAGAAGAGGATAGGCAGATAGCAACTATTTCAGCAGCATTCAAAAACAGCACTGAAAAGAAAGAGAAGATGAAGAATGCAAGCAGAGATATTTTTTCCAAGTTTCCCAGAAAAACAGCTGAATCATAAATCTTTTGATAACCTCCCTCTCCCAAACATAGAATAAGATGGCACATACAGAAGAGATTATTACTGTTCAATGGCTGAAAATGCAGCAAGGAGAAATATAAGTATTCTACAAAGGAAAGAAGAACCAAATATTGCCAGTTTCATACGCTCTAAAAAGCTGTAGAAAAGAGCCAGTGATGGGATCCACCAACAGAATGGTTCTTAAACTGTTTGACCCATTAACCCTTTTTCCCAGTCTCAGATATGGTCATTACTCCCACAAGAGGAATCAGACTCTGTTGCTTCACACAAGCACTGTCTGGAGCTGGATTCTCAACCCCCAAACAAACAATTACAAACTGCTTCACCACCCTAGGATGTGCCCAAATTATCCCCTTGGGCATCATCCAGTTTAAGAACCATTTCTCCACTACAAACAGATTGTCACTTCTAATTAGGTGGAAACATACCTACTTCATGTCATCACAGGTGGTATTCTGACTTTTTCAGATCTTTCACCTGAATCTGTCACATAGAATTAAGCTGCTTTGTTAAAATTATTGTCCCTCTTCCTCCAGCTTTACTTACTTTTTCTGTCTTTTTCATAATTTATCTATGAAACAAACTTACATGCAAACAGGTTAACAGACTATATGCCTCGTACAGCCCAAAAATTTGAATAAAGCAGTGTTTCTCAACCTTGAAACTTTGTGGTTTGTGGGCTTCAACTCTCAGAATTCCCCAACCAGCAAGACATTCCAAGGTTCAGAAAAGAAAGACCATGATACTTTAAGATACGAATTTGCAATATCGTACAGGTAAAGTTCACATGCTCTCCTGGCTATTTTTCTACTTTTTTAAAAAGCAAAATATAGTGCTACTGATTTGCTCTTGTTGAGTTAATCTCAACCTATTAACTGAAGACCAAAGAAACTGAGGAAATAAGCAAAGTGTTGTTTGCTTGTTTTACAAGTTAAAAAAAATGGTATCTATAGGGCTAGTAAGAATCAGTATTTTAGAAAGGCGTATATATTATGCATGAATTAGAATGTTATTTATTATATTCTATACCTTATCAGCTTTTCTTAATTTAAACCCAAATTTAAATTCAATTAAATCTTTGGAAGATAAAATAAATAAGGCTATATGAGCTGATTTTTCACAGCACTGTCACAGCGAAATCAGAAATCATTCCAGTGACCTCGAGCAGCCCATTACCTTTAATAACAAAAGCTTCGGTTAGCAGACGCAGCTTATATAAAGGATTCTTCTCTACTACAATGTCTTCAAGGTCAGCTCTTGCATACATGCTTACAGCCTCCTGGTAACAGCCTTCAATATAATGAAGCTTTGCAAGGATCAACATTGCTTCCGTCATATCATTTGGCTGGAAAATTAAAATGTTCATCAGTAATATAATAAAGCTATAGTTAAACAATATTTATTCTGTAAATATTTTCCAATTTTTGTGAAGCAGTTTAAAGTTTTGCTCTGCCTACCCAACATTTCTTTAGCAAAGAAAAGATTTTCCATCCCTTGAACAGTTGTGAAACTGCAAAGTACACTAGCAGAATGTATTAGAATGGTGTAGAATCAAGAATCTTGTTAAACAAAACCTTTGTGAGCTTTGAAGTATATGATGAAATATAATGAGTGCAGATCCCTTTATTATTTTGAAAGAAACATAGAGGCAGGTCTCTGCTGTCCACTGAAATCAATCAGGCAGCTCTTAAGAACAGGAACATTCTGTTGTTACAATGGAGCACCCACATGCTTTGCTGTTAGATGTCAATCGATGAAACCATTTGATTTTCCTCCAAAAAATATCCAAGAATACTTTATTCTGTGTGAAATGGAATTCTACCAGTGTAGTTTGGAAAAAATTTTCCTTGCTAAAGAAATGTTGGGTAGGCAGAGCAAAACTTTAAGCTGCTTCACAAAAAATGGATGCACCTACAATGGGTAAAAATGAACACATTTCAGCTGTCCTTTGAAAAGATGTTGAGTGCATTCCTTACTTCTATGGAATATAAACAACTCTTCAAACATATTGGAGCCAGGGAAATAAAATCTCATTCTGAGATAATTCTGCATCAGCTATTTCTTTCATCCAATTTAATTACAGCACTAGCTGCATCCATTTTACTATTCTAAGTTATCATTGCTCTGTTTTTGCCAAATATATCAGCTAGTTCCCCAAAGTGCTAGAATGTCCATAACCTTGACCCAAGCAGATGCACTGGCATCTTGCTAACACTGTGTGAATACAGCCTGGTTTAAAGCTATAGAGTGATCTGAAACATGACTTTTATTTATGACAACACAAATGCTCAAAATTATTTTAAGAACACCTCTAAATTTCAGATTTCTATATAATTAGTTCAGTTATTTTTCAGTCACATTCACATTCTTCAAACTATAAATACCTTGGTAAAATGTTCCAGATACTTTAGGCTACCCAATGTTGCCATTTGTTGGAGATCAGATTTGGAAATTTGCTCAGAGCATGAAAGTCAGTGCATGATTAAAATAATAATAGGAATCACTTTGCTAGTCATTTAAGTATAAATTAATTATAGGTGAAAAAAAACATGGATTTTTTTTTCACTGTTATGCTGGATCAGGTGAATTAGTAATGCATTTAAATATGCAGGTGAAATACTTTCCTCAATTTTGTATATAAAAATGGTACAAAGTAGTAACTTCTCCAATTTCTAATGAAGATTCATATTAATGAATTAATGCAGATTTTTAGAAGTCAGGGTTAGAGTTCCCTCTTCTAAAAAAGAAAAGTTTGACAGAAGTAGACTATCACCATCATGCTGAATCGAAACTATGACTGTGGGATAAATTGTCTCATGTGGAAATTTTCAAGTAGCAGGCCAATAAAAAGGACTGTCAGTAGATTTCATAACAATAGTGTACAATACAGCTAGACTGTTCTGCCTATCACAGTGTCTAATTTTTTTTAAAAAAGAAAGCCTCATTTATCATTAGCACTACTAAACAGATCTATAGACACATAAATGGAATCTGCAAGAAAACATTACTGTTGCTACTAGACCCTGAAAAAGATGTAATTGCTTTTTATGAGTCAGTTGATGTGATTTATTAAAATAGTTGCATCCTTTTTCTAGGTTCACAATGAATCCTGAAAAAAGATGTAAGAGGTGCTCTGCATCATTCCAAAGCATCTTTTCCAAGTTATGTTCAAGAGTCTTAGTAGCTCTAATTTGGGGACCCAGGAGCTAGCCACTTATGTCTTTCACTAGGATGCTGAATGCTATTCCCACCCCATCCCCAATTATTCCCTTTCCCCAAGTCAGCAATATTTCACAGCCCCAGTTTATGTTGAGTCCTCAGTAGACACATTGGTATCGCTAAGTTGTTTCTGTACTTCTGCAAATCTCATCTCCCTC
>JANHZU010003696.1:22592-32602 GCA_032468055.1 Acrochordus granulatus
ACTCAGGTACTTTGATTGAGTGGAAAAGGAACAAATCAGCTATCAGGGACAGCAAAAAGCTTACAAGGGTTGCAAGGCAAGATCCCTGAGAAAGTGGTAACCCAGGACAGTGACAGATCAGAAGCAAACAGAGCCATTCTTCAGCAAAGAGAAATGGCTTGGTTGAATATGCCTCTTGCTTTCACTTCCACAGCTCAGGTGAGCATCCCTCAGTCTAGAAGTTATTAGGCACATGTCAAGTTGATCTGCGCATAAGAAGATACGGACACATTTAAGGAAGCTGTTATCTCCACATGACATTCTATTTCCAATCAGTTTCAAGTTTTTAAGCCACTATAGCCTCCCTCCCTCCTTACTTGAAGAGAATAGTTCAGTTCTCTACAAGAAACACTGAACCAAAAAGTTGCTCCAGGCTCAGAGGATACTTTGTAGGCTTATGGGCCAAATCAAAAAGGCTGTAATATATGTCCCTCTGTAGTTCCAAGGTCCTCATATGCCACTCAAAAACACAGCCAAGGATAGATGATCTTCAGATGCTGGAGGAAGTGTTGCACCTCTTTCACTTCCATAAAACTCCCACAAACTGAGCAAAGAGATATTTTATTAAGCCTGGAAAAGTTAAAGCAGTTATTTCTGACAAGGCACAAGACTGAAAATAATGCTTTACCAGTATAAATTTAAAGTAGTCTTGTCATTGGTTTTAGACTCATCAAACAGTAACTACAAATCCTCCACTACTCATAAGAGAAAATTGATGCTGATCTATGACCATAACAAAAATTTGATTGATTGATCATAAGAGAAAGTTTGATCATCCAAACTTTGGTAGCCAATAAGCTGGGAAGAGTGAGTAGAACATCCTTAGTAGTCAGAATCCCCATAGTAAGTAATCCACTGATACAAAAAGGTATAGTACTCTTACAGTCTCTCCTGGAGTAAAAGAAAGCCCTCCTTGTTGCTTCAGGTGGATTTTTCCTCCTCATCAAGGATATCCAAGCAGTCAACTGGAAAGATCTGGATGGTGTCTTACCATGAACTGCTTTCCACCATAATTTCTCACTGGCTCTTTGCAGTTCTGTGCATCCACCCAAACAAAATAGTTTGTACTCATTTTGTTTTGAAAGTCAATATTAGTTCTTATAGGAAAATTCCTGTAGGAAGAAGGAGAAGATGCAGGGAGCTGTCAAAAGGTAGAAGTCTCAAAAACACCCAGGAGGACTGTGGAGGTGATGACTGGAAGCTATCATGGCTTGAGTGGGCTTAGGGAGCTCCAGGAGTTGGTGGAGATGACTGCTCTGCAATCTAGAGAAAGGGAGGATCTAATAGTAGGAATAAACCTCAAGATCAAATGTGATCACCAAAAGTCATTGGGTCATAAACTTAAGAAAACACTCTGAATGCTCACTACGTGGCAATCAGAAATAAACTGAAGGCAAAAGCAGGTACTAACTGGATGCATTTCCTGTCCTGAAATTTTGGGGATGAATATGTTAACTTTCTTGGACTACTGTGGTGCTACAATGTTATTTACAGTCATGCCAAAGCTGAACCTGAAATAAACTTGAGAGTGTTTAAAGTATGAAAGCTAAATTTTCTTGGCATTGTGAGCCAAAATGATGCATCCAACAAGGCAGCATTTGACTTCAGCCTCCCAATTCATGTGTAGCACTCCCAACAGCAAGGCAGTAATTTTCCTGTTGGGTAGCTTAGAGTTATATGGATGTAACTCACAGAATGCTCACTATGCTGATGCTGGCTGGAGAATTCTAAGACCTGGTGCACATACTAGAAAGTTTAGGAATAGCAATCTAAGGCAAGGCTAGATGACAGGATGCTTACTAGGACTTGCATCTGGAGGAGATAGAGAGGGTTATGGAAGAAATAACACCATATTGTCTTCTGATAAATGGATGTTTTGTTCCAGGCTTGATCAGCATGAAAACCTCTGTCACATTGCTTCTATGGGCATCCTCAAAAATCACCTGATTACTCTTGACCTTTTCCCCCTACCACACTTCTCCTGCATCTATATTACCAAAACCTGGGTGCTTCTCTCTCAAAGATTTATTCACCCAGGCTTTGGATTTAGCATTAGCCATGGTCTCCTGATAAGATAGCGGTACTAATGGCGTGGTACTGTGAGATTCTGCAGACATCTAAGGGCCTTACTCCCCAGATAAAACCACCCAGATCCAAGCCAAGTTGAATTGTTGTTGGTCAGCACCAATAGAATTGACTAGAACTTCATGGATCTGGAGTTAGCTAGAACTTCATAGAACTTTGTGGATCATCTGGGATTCATCTGAGTTCCTGAGGAGGCAGATTCCTGTTCCTCATAGCTGATTCCTGTTCCTCATAGCTTCCTGCTTGGAAACTGGAGGTTGGATCTGAGTATTAATCAAAGTTTCTTTGAATGTAATGCTCCTATCACCTCTGAAAGAGGCCTCTTGCTGAAGAAACTATTTTTTGATTTGGTTATTTGGGACACATTTAGACATGTTACTTTACAGACATGTTACTTTCTCTTTTTGGGAAAGGTGGTAGAGAAAATGATGGCATAGCAGTTGCAGAGGATCTTAGAAAATGTGGATTATTTGGAACCAAAGCAGTTGGATTTCGGATTAGGATTTAGCACACCTGATGACCTCTTGAGAGACCAGGACCAGGGGAATGTAACCTTGCTGGTCCTCTTTGACCTCTCAGTGGTTTTTGATACCATTAACCATCTCTTCTGAACCAGCCCCAATGAATTAGAGTGAGGGATGCTATTTTTTGGTGATCCTTTTTCCCCCAAAGGGTCAGTTCGAGTTATTGGCAGTGATAGATGAGAGACCTCTGCTGTCCCAACTTCTCTTTAATATCTATATGAAACCA
Source organism: Acrochordus granulatus (assembly GCA_032468055.1). Classification (NCBI taxonomy): domain Eukaryota; kingdom Metazoa; phylum Chordata; class Lepidosauria; order Squamata; family Acrochordidae; genus Acrochordus; species Acrochordus granulatus. The sequence continues at coordinate 25,467 of JANHZU010003696.1, forward strand.
CTGGGAAAGGTTGTCAGTCAGCAGAGGATCAATTATAATCAGCCTGCTGATGATAGCCAGTTATATATTTCACCCCTGTGCCAAAGAGGTGATGCAGTGCCTATAGACTATCAGAATTGGATGGGAAGGAATAGAATCAGACAGACTGCCTCCAAGACAGCATGTCTCTGGATCTGTTGCCCAAACAATTACAGTGTAGTGCCACCTTTGGCTTTGAAGATACGCCAATCCCAGTCTAAACACCTGACTGTGCAGCAAAACATAGTAATGATATAGTAATAGGAGCCTTGGGTGCAACCTCAAAAGAACTGGAGCACCGCTTGAGCACCTTCGGCATTGACAAAATCACCATCAGTCAGTTGCAAAAGGCAGCTTTACCCAGAACTGCTTGCATCTTGAACGATCCTTTTAACAACATCAAAGAACAACACCTGCCTATCCCAAGTCCTTGGGAAGGACTTGATAGGTGGACAGAAATGCCAATCCAATCCAATCTCAACATCTGGCTGACTGGGCGACCAACCACAATAAAAGGCCTGGAAATAACACTTCCCACCAATGTTAAGTATTTCCTTCTTTTATTCATTTGACTGCTCAGCAGGGGGTGGGGATCAGTAAAACTCATATCATCTTTGACCAATGAGTGCTGTAACAAGGAAAACTAACGGGCAGGCACTACACAGGGAGAGGCCTGCCGTCCGACGAACCCAAGAGATGCTGGGCTTACAGGTTCTGAAGCAGCCAGTCCAGGACTGGCAGTCTCACAAAGTTGCCCAGTGCCTCTCCCAGCTGCCGGTCCTTTTCATATTTCAGCACTGCTTGCATGACATCTCCAACACTGTAGTTTCTTTCCACAGCCACCGTGGAGAGCTGTTGAAGCTGCAGGAGAGGAGGAGATCAAGAAAAGAGAATATTTGTAGCTCAGGGTTGAATTGTGGAGCCCTAGGTGTTCTCTAAGCTTGGTTATTTTTCTGCAGATGCTTCATTACCAAACTAGGTAACATCATCAGTGCACTGGTGATTTTACCTGGTTTGGTAATGAAACGTCTGCAGAAAAACGATCAAGCTCAGAGAGCACTGATGATGCTATGTCTTTCTGATGTTGAGTTTTTTTTTCTCCTGACCAAAAATTTATACTTCACTGATCTTTCTCTCTCTCTTTCTTGAACATAGATACCATTATTTTGCTGAAGGTACAGTAACTGCTCTGTGAATAAGGAACTGCAAGAGAAGGATTAGGAATATATTTGAAAGAAACAGAATTGTTCATTCTTCTTTCTTTTTTGAAATGTTCTTTGGGTGAGGGCCTCACCTATGTGAGAACTATTCTCACATGCCCAATTTCTCTGTAAACTGCAGAAAAATTGTTAGTAGAGAACCAAGATGAAAAGCAACAAGGTCTGCTCAATGGAGCAGAATGAAGGGATGCAAGAGAGAAAAGATGTACAGGAATAGATAAGAAACAGGTGAAATGAAAGCAGAGAAGTCCTTTGTCTAAACATCCCTGCCCAGATCATAAATATTGATCATAATTATTGGTAGTATAAATTTCAAAAAATGAGAATAGAAAAAGTGTTTCTGCTCCATAAAATATGAGCAGAACCCACACTATCCTATTTAATTGTCCCCACACACACTATTCCCCTCACCCCACAGTGCTTCCAATTTTACCTTGTTCAGGGTTTCTTCATCATCATCCAAGAAGTATAGCACTGGGACATTCAACTGAGAGGCTGCCACCCACTGAAGAATGGCTTGGAGCTGCTTGTTGTGAATGTTTTCAGGAGCACTCTGGTTAGTCACAACCACCTTCCGGCCAGAAATTGTATCTTCGCCAGATCCAATTCTGCTTTCTGCACTTTCTATGCCCTTTGAATAGAAAGGTCCACCAACATCATCACCATCTCCTAGATCTCCAAGTCCGGATTCAGGATTGCTGTATTTGGCAATCATCAGACACAGCTTGGTCACCGTATCAACCAGGTTGTCAATGAATGGTCCGCTACTTCCTTCCTTCTTATTGACATCACACTGGTCCAAAATCATTTTGGTCAGTCCAGCTATGGCATCTTCATAAGAATGGTCTGCTTCGGAAAATTTTAATGGACCTGGGCCCTCAGGACCCTTGTAAGCACTTTGGGATGCTTCATCGGCCATCAGTGTCCCTGAATTTCCTCCTAATCTGTTGACAGTCTCATTGATGAGCTTCTGAATTAGCATTACTACAATGCTTGACATATCGTTTTCTGTATTCATTCCAAACTGTTCATCTTCACGTCTTAAAGAATCAGACTGTTTTAAAAGGCCTTTATCCTGAGCCATAAAGCTCAGAGTGCCAGCTGCCTTGCTGGATCGGCCCCCTTCAGCTGCATCCTTCATTGCATTTTCCTGCTGCACCAGATGATACTGTATCAGCAATAATGCTGTCACAATCAGGTCTCTAGCCCAGGAATCCGTAGAAAGGTTAGCAAGGTCTTGATTTTCTTGCATTGGGTTAAGCTTGGCAGGTGGTGAGGTTGACCCTGTACTGTCATACTGTTGTTTCTGATGCCACATGCTGAGGCCCTCTTTGATGATGTGATTGCCGACAGTTTCTGCGCAGGTCATTTCCTTACCTTTCATGGTTTCCATTTTTGCAGCAGAAAACTTCATGTTTTGAGTCATGTTGTCAGTCCCCCGACCTGTTTTAATGGTTGCAAAAGCCATGCTCTGTGCTTTGGCTTTCTCGCTTACCTGCTTTTGCACGATCAGCGCATTGTGCAATCGATTCAGCATGGCTTGAACGATTTCAGAAGCCTTTTGGCTGCCTTGCGTGAAAAGGCTACGCTTCACCGCAGAAACAAAGTCAGAATCAGTCATGAGGGTCCCCGTGACATCATGTAAGTTTTTCATGCAGGAATCAATCAGGTCAGACACCACCTCTTTGGAGTGCTTCAGCAATACCTTTTTCAACACTGCACAAGCAATGTTGGAATCATTGACTTTCACTTTCATCGTCTTCATAACAGAGACCATCATATCTGAAACCACATTATTGGCATAAACCAGTATTCCTTTGCTTAGCGAGTTGCTGTATTCATCGGGACCAAAGCGTTTCCTATGATGGCATGCTTTGCCCTCATCCTTACGAGGTTCACTCTTATTGGGCACTTCTGTATTTTCTTCTTTATAGTAAAAGGTAGTTTTTTTCTTGGAAGTGGGGCTTTCTTCATATCTGCATTCACACATCTTGGTAGGGTACTTGCCATCCTCGGTTCCCACCCCAATCGATCTGTGGTCATGGTCTCCAGCAGCAGCAAAATGTGCATTATGTATGCATGGGTTGTTGCCTTCAGACCGGTCATTCATCTCTTTGCGTGCCATTGAAATGGCAAGGTTGGAAAGCCTGTTGCAATAAAAAGAGACTTCATCTGGGTCAGGATTTGGGTTTGGTGAAGAAGAGCCATCACTGTCTTCATCCTTGGATTCCTTCTGGCAACCGGCCTTCATGGCCAAGTGGAAATTTGGAGAACCCCTGTTGGAAGTGACATTCAGACTGAATTCCTCATCACAGATACTGTAGCCTCCTGGAGAATGGACATTGTGCTGGGCTATGGTTTGCCTTCCTTCAGGCACTTCTCTTGGTCTTGCCCTTCTAGCATTGTTACTGGCATTCAACACATCCTGGACTGCAACGTCAGACTTTTCTAGATCTTGTCGGAATTTGCTCAAGACCTTGAGTGGATCAGAGGAAGTTTTCTGGAAATGCTTAGCTGAGTCAGTCTAAGAAAATTGAATAAAATATGGTTTTCAAAACAATTCACTCTCCATCATCTCATATTGAACTGATATTTATTTATTAAATTTGTATGCCGCCAAAATCCAGAGACTTTTGGCGGCTAACAACACTAACAACCATACATTAAAAACCCTTACAAATAAAAATAAAATAAACCCATTAAAACAAAATAAAAAAAATTGTTAAATGTATGTGTCACCCATCTTGCATCTGTGACTCTGGGAGACTAACATAAAATGACGCCATAAAAACATTAAATAATGCAATAGTAAATACATCAAAATTGATAAAAAGGTAGCTATGATAGTGGGGAATATACATTAAAATGGAAGTGGAATTTTCAATCCAATGACCACCAGTGTTTTCGTCAATACATGGGAAATTGTTAACTACATACTGTACATTGTATATCATTTCAATGGATGTCACTTTGCCCCAGAAAATTAGCAATTATCTTAAACTGCTGTCCTAAGAAGATATAGAACTGAATATAAAAGGTAAAGTTTTCCCCTTTCAATTGTGTCCGACTCAAGGGGCAATGCTCATCTCCATTTCATAGCTGAAGAGCCAGTGTTGTCTGAAGATGCTTCCATAGTCATGTGGCCAGCATGACTATATGCTGAGGCACATAGACACTGTTATGTTTCCTACCAAAGATGGCACCTATTTATCAACTTGAATTTTTACATGCTTTCAAACTGCTAGGTTGGCAGGAGCTGGGGCAAATAATGGGTGCTCACCCTGTTATGCGGCGCTTGGGTGTCGGGCTGCTGATCTTCCTGCCAACAAGCCCTGCATCTTAATCACTAGGCCACCATTGAATATGCAACCAGTAATATCAAGGCACAACTGTTTCTTGACTTTCGGCAGTAGACAAGGAATGGCCTCTTGAATACTCCCTATCAACAATTCTTTGGGCAAAGAAAGCTCGCACAAACTTCACATTCCAACTGTAATTTTCTATGTACATAGTTTTATGCTTTAATGGGAGAGTTTTGTTTTATTCTCGTATTTGTTTTATTTTATTTTACTAATCTTATTCTTTAAAAAAGCAGTTAATGCTCTTTCACAGAACTTCCCTTGTATTTATAACTCTTCATGTGCTAAAGGAAGCAGCTTCTACAAAACTCACAGAAATATCTAATCCCTGTGGGAGAGGGTTAATCGATCATTTCAGTAAGAAATATTGACTTTTTCCTACAAAAAAACTGAAAATTCAGTTCAAAAGATGTAACCCATTCACCAATCACTATAGCTTAAAACTGTTACAGAGCAAGTCATATTTGCCAAAGGATCACATTATTACAATATTTGCTTCTGAAGGGCTTAGTCAGAAAATTCAACATTAGAAGGAAAGAACTGAAAAAGCAGAGGGGTTCACCATTTGATTTTTGGAAGGGGTGGAGATTCTAGGCCATAAACTTCAATCTGTCTCTGGGAAAGGCTTTCACTGAGATTGAGTCTCTTCAACATCCTTTAAACTTTTATCTGTACGGCCAGTCTTTTTTAACTTTATTACATGAAAATAAAATCCTTCCTCTTCGGTCTTCATCTCTCTGATGCCAGAAAGTGATAAATTTCCGAGGGAACATCTCAACGGCAATATTAACGAAGCATCTCAAAACATAATTTAGACCACTAGGTCCATCCCCTGCTTTGTACAGAAATCCATTTTAAAGCATCCCACTCATAGGGTCTCCAGCTTCTTCAGAACATATTTTAGTGACAAAGACATAGCATTCTTTATTGCTCTCAAATATTTTTCTCTGGTTCTTTTCCTTTCCAGTTGGAAGCTGAAAGCAGCAACCATGAGGAATAAAACAAAAAGGAAGGAAGGGATCAAACTGGAGATTTCAGGTTCTGCTAATCCATTTGAGATTAAAAGATAGAGAACCTAAGAAACTCTGAGGTATGCAACAGAGTTGAATCAAGTATTTATGCCTAAAAAGTTTCTCCTCCCCAACAAAATGGAATAATGAAGCAGAATGAGAAGGTGAAGATGAGGACATGCAAGCCCTGTTAATCATCTCTTAGCTGATTGACTCTCTAATGCCCTAAGATTATAAAGATAAATTGTAGCAAAAATTGCAAAAAAAATTGCAAAGTTTTGTAAAAAGCAACTGAATTTTGTAAAAAGCAACTGAACTTTAATTACAAGATGTTATTGGAAACATTCTACTTTCTGTCGGAAAGTTTACATGCAGCCAGTTTAAAAAGAGTGATAAGTTCCTAACAAAGGGGGGGTCTGGGGGGAAGGATGCAGGAAACAGAGGTTTTCACTGAGCAAAATAAACAGTTATATTAAGACTTTAAATCCAACCACCTTCAATTTATAAAACAGCGTTAAATCATTGGTTAAAAAAGGAACTATGCAGGAGGCTCTGAAATGTGCTGAAAGGCAATAAATTTTTATTGACCAACCATCACTCTGTTTATTTTGCTCAGTGAAAACCTCTGTGTTTCCTGCATCCTTCCCCCCAAGCCCCCCCTTGTTTGTATCACTCTTTTTAAACTGGCAGTGTGTAACCTTGCCATGTTTTCTCATCCTGCCCCCACCTCCTTTTTAAAAATATACATGTTTCCTGACCATTCCTTTTCATTTTTAGATGGATTGAGAAAGCTTTCTGGATACAAGGTGAAACATCTCCAATAATATCTTGTAATTAAAATCCAGTTGATTTTTAAGAAACTTTGCAAATTTTTGCAATTTTTGCTACATAATCATGACCTGGATTAATGAGAATATTCATAGGCATAAAGATAAAATATTCTGTTCCCAAGCCGATTTGGACATAGATTTTGTGGCAAGTGACTGCAACCACATTGTTCAAACCATGATTTCTATTTTTGATCAACTGGGTACTATTAACCATAAAAAGAAATATATATTGTTGTATGTGCAAAAGCAAGCAGAACAGAAGACTACGGGGCAGTTAATGAACCTAAAATTTATAAGAGTAATGCTATCAGAATGGTGAGTAAAGCAAGGCAAAGCAGATACCAACAGTTTGAAAAATAAAAATTGTGTCTGGCTATTGCCACAGACAATCATATCAAGACAGACATCAAAGTGAAAAGGTTATTATTCATTATTTGTGACCATAACATTTATTTTAGTAATTCTGATGAAATTTATTTGGATTTTTCCTGATTTTTTCTCCAAAAACTTACAGCTTTTCTACTGCCCAAGAAAATAATAAATCTCCTCAACAAAGACATTCAAACAAAACAATCTGAATTTATGCTTTTTCAGGGGACCCCCCAAAGGACAAAGATGATTCCAAAAAAGAGATGGAACAGCAGGAAAAAGGGGGGAAATAGTTGATGTATACTGAGTTGTCACAGTCGCAGGGAAGGA
>JANHZU010003696.1:86313-98972 GCA_032468055.1 Acrochordus granulatus
TTCATGCCTAATAAATCATCTGATGCTCAAAGGTAGGAGCACAGATCCCAGGTAATTACTACAGGTAATTATTACACTAACAAGAAACATTTCCAAGCCAAAAAAATGAAATCCACTTGTCATGACAACTCTGCCTGAATGACTGAGAAATCTTCACCTACATATTTCAAATTAATATTTTAAAATCTGTTAAAAAATTTTTCCAGAAGAACTTAAAGGCCCTTTGGAAGAGCATATCAAAAATTTCAATGCCAAACACCCTGGACTGCTGAAAATTATAAGACATCAAGAAAGGAAGGGTCTCTCAGAAGCCCGAATTTCTGGCTGGAAAGCATCACATGCAGATGTGGTGGCTATTTTGGATGCACATATTGAAGTCAATTCAGAATGGTAAGCTAGAACCTCTTCCATACCCAAAAAGTAACTGAATATCATGGGGAAAATAGGAGGAGGGTGTGTTAAATATGTCACTGCCTTAGTTATTTGTAAAAACAAATAAATAATAAATAAATAAAACAATAATGGCAGGCTACAAATAAAAATATAATTATAATATATACTGGACTTTTCATTATATACATGTGTTTAGTTATGCTAAGGTAAAGAAGATGACTGTCACAGTCCATATGGAACCTATTTTTCTTGCACACTTAGAGTATTCCCTTCTGTCAACGTGTGCATCTTAAAATGAAATTGTCAGTATTAAAATGAATTGTCAGTCATCCTGAAGCTGGTAGTTCAAGATCTGAAGAGAGCATGTTCTGTCTAAATTTGCATATTGTGAATGTAGGGGAAATCAGCTGAATTTTAACTGCTTCAGAATTCCATGTGAGAAAAAAAATCATGCATTGGCGTTCATACAAAAACTCAGAGCTGCTTCATGTTTTGGGAGGAAAATAGCAAGGATATTAATCCATAAAAATTTCAGCTGAGAACCTTCAATAATTTCATTGCAGTTGACTTTTGATACAATTTTTCTAGATCTCTTTGAAGACATAGCTCAACAACCCCTATATTATTCAGCATAAATCCGTGGCACAGTGGATTTGCTTTGTGAGACAGGTTAGCTTCCTGCCTCTGATCAAAGTTGCCTTTCCTTGGCAGCAATATGGAATCTCTTTCTTCTTGCCTTCTTCTGGTAGTCCTAGAATGACTGGGCTTCTGCTCAGTGGTGGAATCCAGACGAAAATATTCCAGGCAGAGGTTCCACTGTCAAATTGCTTTTGCGGTTAAGAAGGTTTTTTAAACCAAACAATAAAAACTTTCACTCAGAAGCTGCCATTCCAAATATGAATCAATAGAATATCTGTAGCCTGGGGTTGAATTGGGGAGTCCTTGGTGCTCTCTGAGATTGGTTGCTTGGTTGCAAATGTTTAATTACTTGACTAAGTAATATCAGTGTGAAGATGTGGGAGAAGGAATGGCTGAGCCAGGAGGGAAAAGGGCCATCAGTTTGGAGTCTCTGCACATGCACAAATGTCAAAGATCCAATCCCTCATGAAGTCTGCCAGGCTTATCTGGGAAGTCCAGGTGTTGGGCTGGCACTTGGAGAAATTCTTGTGACCTGGTAAGTTCAATAAATCTTTTAGATTAGAACTGAGCTGTCTAGGCCTGCTTCTTCAAGCCTAACAGAGGAGAATATTGTTTGCTTCCTGTTTATTTGTAGTATATATGGTTTATATACAGTATGAATCCATCCAAATACAAAGCAGGTCTAACCCTGCTTAGTTTTCTGAAATTAGCGAAGACCATATAGTTCATATATTGGGTTTGTTTAATATATCCAAAAACATGTTTCTTGTTCGTGGATGATTTCATTTTTGCCTTTAGTGTGATGAATATAAGAGACCAGAAGTCTCACTTTATCCTGAGATTTTTGACATTCAGAAAACATTCTGGACAGAAGAATCGACTTGGTTTAAGTAGGACCACCAATTTCTTGTCCCTTCTGCTGGGGATTGCTATTAATTAACATACTTCTGTCATGTTGTATTGGATGAAAAGATTCCTTGCTCTAGGGTTCTGTGAGAAAACAAAGAATTTAAAGAACCAGGATTAGGATTGGCTTCTTCTTTTAACAGGGAGGTGCTGTTAGATACATTGGAAGTCTTATTGTAGGCAGAAAATTTCAGGAAAAAGGAAAAGAATATATTAATGTTAAAATTCCTACATTATCCATGAACTCTTTTCTGCTTTAATGAAGGGCTGAACCAATTCTCTCTCGGATCAAGGAGGATCACACCGTCATCATATCACCAGTGTTTGATAATATCTGTTTTGATGATTTCCAACTTACTCGATATTCAGAGTTTGCCGATGGATTTGATTGGGCTCTTTGGTGTCTCTATGAGTCAATACCAAAAGACTGGTATGCGCTGAAAGATCAAACAGCACCAATCCAGTAAGTTATGCTGATACATGCTGAAGCTTGTATCAGGTCAACTTTCCTTGAATGAAAATAATCAGAAAATTTTACTGCACTTATTTCTTACTACAAATGGTGCTACAGGATGGCAAGATTGAAATATTAGCTGGGGACGCTAGAAGACTATAAATCATTTGACAAGAAATGGCCTAGGCATATCTTCAATGAAGCAACTATGTCAGGCTCCAAAAACCGAGAAGACATGCTAAGATTCTTCTAAGCCGTTTCTTTTATTGTTCCTCACCTATAGATAGAAATCCTGCCAAACTAAAGCAAACAACTTGCATTATAAAAGAGATATTCTGAGAATTTCTAGGGAGGAGCTGCCTTGACTTTCTTCCTCCCAACCAAACTATTTAAACTTCACTGTCTTTTGTTTTTCTGGAATGCAGCCCCTCTCCCAGGAATCCAGACTACATTCCATCACAACTTGAAGAACCATGGTGGTGATTTCATTTGCTTTATTACTGGAAAAATTCAATTCAGCCAGGGCATTCCAAATGCCTTGGCCAGAGTTGTGCACAAAGCTCCTCTCAGAACAGGGTTGATGTTTTTATCATACATAGTGGGCAATCTCTGGGTGCTTGCAGGATTATCAGTAGCATGCATCTAAGATGGCTGCACACCAGGGAGGCTTAACTGTGGGCTAAAGAATGCCAAGAGGGCTTCAACTTGGCCATTTACAGCACGTGCAATGGACCCCCCATAACCACTCCGGAAATGAACAGTCAGGGAAGGAAGTCCTTCAGCCAGTATTTCAGGAAAATGTCCTTCTCAAATATTTCTCCCAGTGTTCACCAAAGAATATTCTTCTCAGCTTTATGAAAAGCAGTTTGGGGTGAAGTTTCATTAAAGCAAAACAATTTTGCCCAGCCCTTTTTATTAGCTGTTAGAAATAGTTATCCATTGAATTGACACTCTTAAGTAGCATTAAATCACACATTCTCATTTAAAATCATAAATTCTAATTTTATATTACTTGGAAAATATTGTAATATAATTTGTGGTTTTGAAAGAATGAGAAAGCATAATCTTATTCCTATGAATATATTTTCATTGCACTTCATACCAATGTGTGTCAGAGACAATGGAAATTCCTTATTAGAATCAAAATTCGTAAAGTATCTGTATCCATTCTGAACATTAGATATATAGTATGATCAAATTTATGAATAAAAGTTGATGACTCTCTTTTCTTTGTTTGTATTAGGAGTCCTTCTATAATGGGAATATTTGCTGCAAACAGAGAATTTTTGGGGAAGATTGGTGTTCTGGATGGTGGAATGCACATTTATGGAGGAGAAAATGTGGAATTGGGCATCAGGGTGAGCCTTGTATTCCCTTCCCTTTATTTGAAATGGGGAACCTTTGATCCAAAGACTTAATCTGGTTATGGAAATTCCTGCTCCAGTCCAGGCTGACTAACCCCATCTTTAATCTAAGGATCCCCCTTACAATTGCCATCCAGCCTTCCCTTTCTTAGCCCCACGTCCTCTGCTCAAGAGGAAGAGAAAAGCTCTTCTTTTTGACCATCTTGCAAATGCCTGAATTGAGCACATGTGAAAAGAAGTGTGTATATGTTAGTGATGAGTTTTGGTTAAAGCCAGGGACTGGCTTTAACCAGGTGCATCTGGCATTCTTGGAATAAGGTTATTCCTTTTACTGAAATAATGCTCAGTAACTTTTCTATGGTCAGAATTAGAACTGCTCATAAACTCTCAGGTTCAGATTCATACATCTTTTTCTTATAGCAATTCAACTGGCTAAACTTACTAACCGTATTTCCATTCTGTTGACTCTGAAAAAGATCTTTTCTTCTATGAAAAAAAAACATATTCAGCAAGGCTAGGTAAGAATCTGAACAAAGATACTAAAGTGACATGTCACTTATATGCACATATCAGCACAGGTGCATAACTGATTGCATGCAAACAGTTAACAGAAAAAGCCACAGCTCAGTGCCATAAGCAGGGATTTGGATTCAAAAGTAGGATTCAGCTTCTTATTAATTCTTTGGTGAGATGGCCAGGTAACTCTGTTTTGATCAGCCAGTGTTACAGCTCAGTAAGGCTTTATCTGGAATACACCAGCCTCAGTAAGATTTTATCTGGCATTAGGACGTGGTATCTTGTACATACAAAGCCCATGGCAGCATTCAGAAAAAAACAAATGATTGGAAAACAGTGATAATTGTACTGTTACTATCTCTACAATGCAAAAACATTTTCCAATCTTTTATGTTGCGCAAGTGGTGAAGGAAAAGAAAAGGAAATGAAAAGAAATCAATATTTGCTGATCTATGTTACATTAGTAACAAATTTTAATCTTTCAGAGAAAGGCATTCCAATGAGAAACCACCACTTCAGTTATTGTCTGCCAGAAGTGATTAGAGTTTAGAACTGTGTAAGAGTTTGCTCTTGTAGAGCAAAAGCCAAACAGAAAAAAATAAAACAAACTAAACCCCTTAAGATTCAAATCAGTGTCCAAACAGAGTATTGCAGGGGCTGCGTGCTATAATTTTAACACAGATTGACGTATACTAACATTTATTGATCAATCATCATTCAGAAATAAATGCTTTGAAGATGTGCAAAGCTAATCATAAAAGCACAGATGATCTATGGAGATTTGGTTTTAAAATCTGCAGAAAATAAATGCAAATAATTTGACCTTTTAGGTATTCAGCTAGATTCTCAATAAGAACTGGATCAAAAGTTGTGGCCATTAGCTGCATGTAATTAATATTCATAACCAACTGGGTCTCTATCAATCTGAGATCTGCTTGTCTGAATGTGAGTGGTTTGTATAAGTGTAGTGGAAAGATTGGGAATATTTCAATATTTGGCTTTTAACGTATTTATGCTATTTTGCTTCTCTACTATTACAGTATAGTACAGTTGGGTTATGTTTATTACAGGTAGTCCTTAACTTACAAGTGCTAGTTATGACAGTCTCCTAAAAAGTGTTTTATGGCCTGTGAAGCACTTCTGGCCATCATAAAACATTGCACTCCCTGTCTCCCCCCCCCAGTCATGTGACTATATTTCAGGTGCTTGGCAACCTGTTTGCACTTATAACCAGTTGCCAAGACCCCCGGGAAGATGTGATCACCATTTGCAATTTCAATTTTCTCTGCTGGCTTCCCCAGAAAATCAGTGAGGAAACTAGCAGAGAAGGTTGCAAGTTGCTGCAGCTTACTGAGAGGACTTCATCTTCTGGTCTCTGGGAGCTGATTGAAGGTACTGCTGGCTGAGGAGAGCTGACATCCTTCTGATATGTGCAGAAACAAAGCTTAGGTTTTCATGATTTAAACTCCTTTTCTGTACCCAAGGAAAGATGTGAGGTCTCCATGCACAGAAGATAATTCCTCTAGTGGGGTGCAGAAATAAAAGTTAAATCACCCAAGGTCCCTTTCTGAACCCTACCAGAGGAGTTCCCTTATCTGCATGAGAGCTAACATACCTCTGCAGGGTGCAGAACCAAAGCTTAGATCTTCATGATCTAAAAATTTCATGATCATGAACTGCTTTCGTTTTGGAGAATAAATAAACAAGCAAACAGATTTTTAAAATATTGCAAAAATGGGCCAAAGTCTTCAACAAAACAGTATGATCCTGGTCTTGATGGTGATAATAGGACTGAATGCAAAATAAAAGAAGCCCAAAGTAAAACTTATTTTTCAGGTTGAGTAGGATAAAAGTATTCTTAATATATAAATAAGTGGAAAGCAGAACATCCATGGAGGGTCTGTGCAAGAAAAAGGAGCAGAAAACAAAGATGAGATCAGGCAACCTTGATGAAAAGAAAGGGGAAGGTTGCAAAAGAGGTGGTGAAATTTTGAACTATATCAGCTGGGGGTGAGGAGGCTGTGACTTGGGGTAGCTATTTCTCAAGCTAAGTGTGATGGTGTTTGTTTGGATGAAGGGAGAGAGGCTTACAGATGCAGCTAGTCCAGTGACTCTCGTGAGTCTAGCCAGTGGCTAGAGCTTCTTTCCTATTTATCAGCTAACTGCAGCCAAAACTCTTGGGAAAAAAAGAGCCATGTGTCTTGCAGTTGCTCTTATGAAAAAAGTGAAGATTCTGTTCTTATTTTACAACTACAGGCTTGGCAATGTGGAGGGAGAGTTGAAGTCTTGCCATGTTCAAGGATTGCACACCTGGAGCGAGCACACAAACCCTATTTACTGGATTTGTCCCCTGCTGTGAGGAGAAATGCGTTGCGTGTAGCAGAAGTATGGATGGACGAATATAAATTCATGGTCTACTACACCTGGAATATACCTCTTGAGGTTATTGGCAAATGTTATCTATGCTAGAGGTATTGTGGCTGAGCCTGAAATTAAGAGGCAGAGACAGAACATGGATTAAAATATTACAGTAACTTTGTTGATTGAACTCCAAGGAAAGTTCAACGGAAAATTCTCCTTTCCCTCTTAATTGTCAGCTCAGTAGATATTCCAAGATCAAGAGCTGAGAGGAAAGCAAGAATTGTTTCTACTCACTCTCCAGTCAAAACTTTGAGGGAACTTCTCTCTGTCTCCTTCTCCACCTCTGTCCAAAGTCACATCTTGTGGAAATCCAGGATTCTTCTCACACAGAGCTCCACATCATAGATGACAAGTCCACAGAATTCATGTTCACTCTGTGGCATATCTAAATAGATATTAAAGTAAAAGGTCATGCCAGTCATGACCGACTCTAGGAGGCAGTGCTCAATTCCATTTCGTAGTCAAGGGAGCCAACATTTGTCTGAAGATGCTTCTGTGGTTCTGTGGCCAGCAAGACTGTACACCATGGTGCACAGAACACTGTTACCTTCCTATCAATTTAGGTCGTGCCTATTTATTTACTTGCATTTTCACATACTTTTGAACTGCTAGGTTGACGGGAGCTGGGGCAATGCTTGGGTCTCAAACTGCCAAGCTGCCAACCTTCCAGCTAACAAGTCCAGCGTCTTAACTGCTCAGCCACCATGATTCCCAAGTGGTTATTATACTCATCCAAACATGGAAAACAGAAGAAGAACCCTTAGCAAAGATCTTGTCAGTGTGGATCTCCCATGATATTCTGATTGAGTACCAGGTGGCATGCAACAAATTGAATCAGTAGTTGATTAAAAAATTCTACAGTACTCAAAGTCTCTGTTAGGCTTGAAGGAGCAGGCTCGCACAGCTCAGTTCTCATCTAAAAGGCTTATTGAAGTTACAAGGTCACAAGAATTTCTCCAATTGTCAGCCCAATATCGGGACTTCCCAGATAAGCTTGACAGACTCCACGAGGGGTGGGACCTTTGGCATTTGTGCATGCACAGAGACTCCAAACTGATCCCTCTCTTCACTCCTGGCTCAGCCCTTTCTTCTCCCACAGTTTCCTAATCAAACTGAATAAGGGGACTAAGTGGGATGTCATGAAGTTCCTTCCATCAATATTTTATATTTAATGATTAGAATGAAAGGTGGAAGGTCCATTTTTCATATTTAATAGGTCTACCATGACCTCTTATTATATTCTTCCTTTGTTTGTTTATAATTTGATTCTCATTCATTTTCTCTATGTGACCCAACTGCCATAGCATTCTTTTATTCTGAATATCGCAACAAAGTTTAAAAAACAGGCATCTGGACTGGATTTTTCTCAAGTTGAAGACGTTTCACCTTTAATCCAAAAGGCTTTCTCAATTCTTTGTTGCGATGCAATTACCCTGGACGAGTGAGAGTCTTCACAGACATGTTTATTCTGAATACTCATTTCTGCAATCAATCTGCATTCATTCAACACCCATTCATTCCTGATTGTTTCTCCCTTTGTTTTACCATTCTTGACTTCTGGTAATTACTACATTGTTTTTAAGATGCTTACAATCTATCATTTTATGATCTGGGATAAAGTCTTTCTAGGAAATTAGGTCAGGCTGGTCTGAAATTCTTAGAGTAATGTTATCTTTTTCATAATAAAACGCACTAGCTTTTTTGGATAAGGATGGACAATATGCAGTTTTCTGCTGAATCAATTAAATCAGCCAGGTAAACAGTGAAGCTTCTAGGAGCTGAAGACCACAATAGCTGAAAGGCTATAAAATCTTCCTCTTCCTCTGAATAGCCCTCTATTACTGTGGAAATTAAATTGTCAGGGACACAACAAGTGTCTGAATAAGACAGAAGAAAGTCCCCAAAGTTTTTTCCAAGGTTTTCTTTTCAAATTTCTCCAAATCTAAATTTAAATGCATCTAAATTAAATGATTTGAATGATGTATTTGCTACATGTATGAAACTGATACCCTACTTTTTCAGAATTCTGGGATAGATTATGGAGATGTTTCTTCTCGAAAAGAACTAAGGAAGAGACTGAACTGTAAAAGCTTTGACTGGTATATCAAAAATGTGTATCCTAACTTGGTCCCTCAGATTAATATTGTAGGCTATGGAACAGTAAGTAAAAGCTGGTAAGATGATACATTGTCTGCTTTTTGGGAAAATAGCATGTATTTTTTTTATCTGAGCCCTCCCCTCCTTTTTTTTAAGGGTTTGCCAAGTAAACTGGCTTGTTTGCTTTGGTTATATTTTTCAATTTATTTCAAGCAATGTGGCCACCCAAGCATCCCTGAATGGCAAATAAGCTTAAAAAACTGCAACGTAAGTAATAATAACAAAACAGATCAAATGTTATCAAAACAGAAAATGGCCAAATCACTCCAAACATCCTGCTGGGCTGTGTGGTTCATCCCCAGACTTAAAAAAAATACTTAAATCTGCCATTTATTTATTTGTGGCATTCTTGATGCTCTCTGAGCTTGGTTGTTTGCTTGCAGATGTTTCATTACTGAACTACGTACAGTATATATATATATGTAGAGAGAGAAACAGAGGCAGATTAATTCAGAAAGATTATCATTATTTACTCATAGCTTTTGTTTATTCATCAAACTGTATGAAATTTGCAGGAAATACTGCCCTTCAGATTACATCAGATATTATAAACAGGTGCTGAGTATTATGTTCAGGAGCACTATTCATAGGTTGGAATTTTTAAAAAAATGCCTTACACCTCCTTATGTTTGGGGGAGATAGATCCATTTTTGTCATATAGATTTCTTTTTAAAAATGCCCACACAATCAGGTAACAGATTTTTACCTAGAATTTTCCACTTTAGGGTAAAGTGGGGGGACAGACAGGAAAGGTTCCTCTGTACAATGCTTATTCATCTCATTTTTGCTAGGCTTAATGTCCCCAGAAGAGCCAACTTCATCTACAAATGTAATCTAGCTACCACACATTTTTAAAAAGGAGTCTGAAATGTACTTGTTTAAAAAGAAATCTAAAGTTATAAGTACAGTATTAAATACAAACATGCACAGAGAATAGTTCTTTAACTGAAATTTGCTCCATGCTTCATATGCTTCATCATGCTTCAAAACGTTTTATTATTTTTGGAAAGTTCCAATTCTGTGAAATAGAATAAAATGTTTTAATTGATTTCTAGTGATTCATATTGAGCAGAAGATAAAAAGGGAAAAGTTCAGTCTTTGAAGCTGAAGTGGTAATTCTGAGTTTCATAGAGAGAAAGTTGACTATTTTACAAACCTTTAAATTGGAGTCTCAGGTCTAGCTTTAAGCTATCATGGAATGAAATTGAATTGAATTAAAAAAAAACCCTAAGATGTCAGTCTGAACTCCCCTCATGAATAAATTTTATATTAAACACTTTAAATGTCCTAACATTCTTTGAAAAGCTAATTTTGAGATTCCCATGGCAGATCTATGAAATGCATATATGGAACTATGGAATTGTGTTTCTAGAGTGCAAGAAAACTATTTATGATCCACAGTATTTCATTAGAGGGACAGTGATTTTGTTGGAAATCAGCAAGCAAGGGAGAGGGTTTAAAAGTTTTAATCATGTTCTGCTTCATCACATTTGTACATGCTTTGGAGCTGGAAATGTAAATCCTGCTCTTCACTCTTTTTTACTCTGCAGATGAAAAACACATTAAGTCAGGACCACTGCATAGATCAAGGACCAGTTCCAGGGAACACTCCCATATTGTATGTCTGCCATGGATATAGCCCACAGGTAAGTTGCCAATACATTATTTCTGTTCTGACTCTGTCAGTGGAGAAAATATCAATTTCAGCTTTGGCTGATCCTTCAACCAAAGAGATTTCATTCTTTCTTAAACGACCAAAAACTTTTAGGACAGACTTCAGGGCCTGAAGGGATTTCTTTGAAGATCTTTTAAAAGGGTTCTCTGCAAATGTCACTGTGCTATGGAATAAAAGGTATTCCTGTTGTTTGGAGGAGAATTACTTGCTAATAACCAGAGGATCCTGCTTTGTTGGAGCAGTTTGGTTTAATGGTTAAGGCACCAGGCTAGAAACGAGGAGACTACGAGTTCTAGTCCCACCTTAGCAATGAAAGACATCTGGATGAGTTTGGGCCAATCACTCTCTTTCAGCCCAACTTACCTCATAGGGTTGCTGTTATCGATACAGATTTTTTATTGGCCAAGCATGATTAGCCATATAAGGAGTTTGACTCAGGTACAGAAGCTCTCAGTGTACTTGCAAGACAACTATAAATAAAATAATAACACAAACAAAATGACTTGTATGTATTCAAACACATTAAAATGTGCAGCCGGTAGAAAAGGAAATAAAGGAAGGTGTAGAATTAGAACCACAATCTATTGATAGGTATATATACACGTTAGACAGAACTTCCAGATTAATTTAAAATTCCTTGCCCTATAGGAATTGCTGTGTCCTGTCATATAACATGAGTTAAGTGTTCAGCTGAATGATGGTACGGGGAAAAAACTATCCCTGTGTCTGGTTGTTTTGGTGTGCAATACCCTGTAGTACCATCCAGAGGGAAGAAGTTCAAACAATTTATGTCCAGGGTGTGAGGGTTCTGCAGATATCTTCTCCACCCTTCTCTTGACCTTCTCAATCCAGGGAGGGCAGGCTGGCTGCAGTTATTTTTTCTGCAGTCCTGCTGTCCATTGGAGTCTGTACCTGTCCTGAATGGTTGCTGCACTGAACCAGACAAACTCCTCCTGTTGTGGGGAACATAGGAGAAGGAAGAAGTATTAGGTATGCTCGCTGACTGCAGTTCCTAAATTTGATATATAAATAAAATAAAGAAATAAAATCTTCTCCTTTTCAGTTCCTTTGTTCACCACAAGCAACAATAAAGGTGCTGATTATTAAATGATGAAGCGATTGCTCTAAAACATAGCTTGTCTTGAATTACCAATCTGGTCATACATTTGGGATATTATTTACAGTAGATAGACATTTGTTTTAAAGAATAAGCCATAAGATTGTTTGCAGTAAAGTAGTTAATCATATTGTATAAAGGCACAATTCATAATCATAGTCAATTGTAATCAATTAGTACAATGAATTCCACTTTAGTGCAACTGAAGTTAAATAACACACAGTATCATGAAGCCAGCAGTAAAACTATATATGACCAGAGTCCGGCAGCCAGCTCTTCCTCCGAAATAAGTTGCATGGCTATTGAGGCCAAGAAGGTGAATCCTAGAATGGAAGGATGCTGATGAGCCATTGCAGTGTGAAGGTGGCCAGGGATTTCTTACCTAAGAAACTCTTGCAGAGGAACTAGAGTTTCAAATGGCTCTAGGAACACTGCTATCACCTCAGATAGGTCAACTCTAGGACATTTTCCACTTTTGAACTTACCTGGAAAGTGGGGGGGGACTTTGCAAATACCCTTGTACAATGTCCACCATTGTATCCCAACATTCAAAGCATGCTTTCCTCCTGGGCTGGATGGAAAAAACAGGTCTTAGTTGATCCTGAAATCCAGGAGGGAAGAGATGGACCAGATCTCTATGTATATAGGGAGGATTTCCAAACCATTAACAATGCCCGTTGCTTGGTTCACATCAATGGAGAGAGATGAACCTGTTGGTCAGATGAACAAAAGCAGCTCCTTAAATAACCTATTTGCCACTGAGGGCATGTGGGGGCCAGTCTTCTTTAGTTGGGGGGATTGCATCCCTAGGAGGCACAGGAAAAGCCCTTTGGTGCTAGGTCCCCAGATTGGGATTACTTCACCACCATGATCCCACCAATGTTAGGCCCTCTATCAGGTCTTTTTTGTTTTTAAGAGTGAAAATGGGAGATATCCATAGGTACTGCACTTCCCATCTTAGTTTTGCAATCTTGTGTCTGAAATCAAAGCCCTGAAAATTAAAGTAATTTTGGTGGC
>JANHZU010003697.1:0-14174 GCA_032468055.1 Acrochordus granulatus
CCTTCCTTCCTTCCTTCCTTCCTTCCTGCCTTCCTTCCTTCCTTCCTTCCTTCCTTCCTTCCTTCCTTCCTTCCTTCCTTTCCCAGCACTAAAGCCTTCTCCAGAAAGCTAGGTCTTCAGATATGTCCATAGTAGGATAATTACAGCCTGATGATTTGTGCCTCGAATAAGAGCTCTGGTTTGATTTGTTTTTAGATGTCTACAGTATTTGAAAGTATCAAGATTCTTTTTATCCTGCTTCTACAAAGTCCATCTTTTGCTTCCATTGAGAGTCACAGGGAATACCAATGCTCGCACTATGCTAATTTTTGTTAATATTTACACATCATGGTATTTGAATTTCAAGGCCTTCCCAGCTGTTGTTCCAAATGCTAATCTATAGCATATTTCTTGGCTGTTTGTTTGCTTACTGTTGATGTTTGACCCTAAAAGGCAGAAACAATTTTAGTATCTTCATTGTTAATTCTAAGGCTGGCTATTGTTGTCATTAGTTTGGTCTTCATATTTAATTTCCTTTTTTTTTCACTGTGTCCTTGACTTTTATGATAGAGCTGAAATAGCCTCTTCTGTACTCATGGAAATACATGAGTGCACTGATTGATTGATTCTTATTTAATAATGGAAATGTAAACTGCTCCCACTAAAACATAGCTTGGTTCAGGTAAACTGATTTGTAATGTATGTAAGTATGTAATGGCTGTTGACATACATACAAATGTGACTTAATAGGTAGTTGTTTGATGAATTCATCCTTAAGGACAAAGAAAAGAACAAGGAAATTGCAGGGGGAGAGGTCCAAAAGTTAAGATTGCAGTTGCAACTATATGAGCAAAGTCTGCTCATTTTTAAAGATGTCAAAAAGAGGTGGGCTTTTAATCACATGGTCATAATGCAATTTTTAGTTCTTGTTTTTAACACTCCAGCATGAACATCCCTGAATGAGAATAGAATTTAAAGAATAAAAGTCTTGGCAAAATAAGCGATATTATGAATGTGTAGTTGTTAGACCCTGTAATTCGCTTAACAGTCATGGGGATTCACTTAATACTCACACTAAAATGTTTCTAAAATGGGCATGGCTCATTTAATGACTGCATCACGTAGTGATGGAAATTCCAGTCCCAGTTGTGCTCATGACTACATGTATACATTCAGTCTAATGAATAACAGTAATAAAAGCATTCTCACTAAAGAATCATCTATTTTAACTGATTAATCTATTACAATTATCAAATATAACTTGACCAAAAATTAGTCTGTGCAAATAAATGTGAAAGTATTTCTATAAAAGCCATGTGTGGTATATCTGTTTATTTATACATTTATATCACGTTAATCAACACAACATCCCTTTAGGTGTTGCATGGAAAATCATAATCAGGATAAAACATTAATATTTTTTTCACAAGGGAATCCTACAAATAAATAATTGTTCTCACCCCCATCCCACCCCCAGATTTTCACTGTAGTGCTTTAAGAGAACATGAGTTGAAGACTTATGTGAGAAGACCCATTTTCATATTTACATCTACAAGTAAAGTAAAAAGATTTGTTTTCCAGATTATGAAGTCTAATTTAACAGTAACTTCACAAATTGCTGAAAAAATAGCCATACAGTATATCCACAATCAATTATTTATTTTTCTCCCAACAGTTAACAATATAACTATCACAATTTTATAGGAAGGATCTGTTTGAAAGAGGTACTTGAATAGAAAGGCAAGTTGAAAAGACGGAGTTATAAATAGTGTTGAGCTAACTTAGTTCAAGGATGAATGAGTCTGTTATTTTTTACAGTAGTTATGCCTGTGATGGTTCTGTCCTCTTTCTCCCATCTCCCTCTTTTATTTATCTAGGTGTCCAAATGGGGAGGGGGACTTTGACAAGAATAGGGAGGTGATGAAGTTGAAAAGAACTGCTTCGTGATTGACCATAGCACTGGTCAAAATTCAGAGTGCCAAATCAGCTAACTGTGGTGAGGATTAGCACCCTACAAAACCGTTGATTGATGAGCACCTCCTATTCTTCAAATCTAACCCAACATGACACTTTCTTCAGCTGGTGAATTTGAAACATGAGATTGTTGAATGATCTTGACCTGAAGCACAAGGTACTCTTCTGAAGAAAAGGAAAAATTAGAAACAAAAGAGCTTGATGATAAGCACCATGATTAGGGGTCATGAGAATGATAGCCCCCAATGAAAGGTTAGCCTTTGGTTTTCTTTTCTATATAGCCATCATAGACCATTGGGAAAATGTTATTTTATGGTCTTTCTCTTTCTTCCTCTTTCCAGATTCCAATAACCAGATAGAATCCTTTCTTCCTGCCTGCCTGCCTGCCTACTCGCCTGCCTACATAATGTAAAGTTTTGTTAAAACTTTAATAATTGGTATCATTTAGATCCTGACAATTAAGGCTAGAGGTAGAAGAAAATGGTAAATGTTGCTAAGTTGGATATCATTTAAATGTATTGGATAATATTTATATGATTTTCCTCAGCTGAAAGCAAATCCCTTAGGGTAGATGAAATTGCACCAGAGGAGAATAGCAAGGCAAGAAAAAATGTCTTTCCATATACTGCAGGAGGATAATAAAACATAAAGGCTTAGATTTGACATCTGGGGATTTCATCGACACATCATATAGTTTTCTTGGCAGCCATATGGAAATGGTTTGTATTTTCTTCTTCTGGGCTGTCTCTCAGTTCTGAGTCTAGCGTGAAGTCTTGGTATTCCTTGTATTAACCAAAACTGACCCTGCTTAGTTTCTCAGCCCAGATAAACTTAGCCAGCTGTAGTCATGACTGTAGAAGCATGATCTTGTTCCAAAGCTAGAAACTAGCAAAAATACATTCTAATTGACTGTCATGTGACTGTGGGACACTGCAACCAGTTGTAAAGGTGGGATGGTTGCCAAACACCCAAAATGGAGTCATGTGACAGTGTATGTGTGTATGTCTCTGTGTGTGGCATGGTAGTTTACAATGTCCAGAAGTGCTAAATGGGCCATAAACTATCTGGTCCTATCATAATTTTGAATGGTTGTTAAGCAACTTGTTGTAAGTTGAGGACTACCTGTATGCTTTTGGGACCAGTGTGAGGCTGAGCATCCCTGTTCCAGGAAAGTCAATGGAAAGGGGGCCAAGATGGAGGGCTGCTTAATGGTAGCCCCTTTTCTGTGGGAGTGTTTGCCCCTGAGGTGGGGATGAACTTCTTCCTGTTGTCTTTTCAAAAAATTGGCCCTTTGGGGTAGAGGATGCAAATTGCACTAAATAGGGTGCCAGAGCATGAGTAAAGTATTGGACTATACGGAGGCCACAAGTTAGGGTTTTATATTTATTTGTAAAGCTCATTATGTTGCTTTTTTGATATTATGTGATGTTTCTTCATTGATTTTATTATGAGCCACCAAGATTTGTAAGAGGCAGCAGCAAAAGATATTAAGAAATGCATATAATAAATAAATAGAATGAAAGAAAAATAATTGGTTGTCCAGAATGCTGACATTGAAAACAAAATGAAACTTGTAAGTTTTAAAAATGGCTTAATTTAAAAACAACAACAACAAAAGCCATTTCAATGTTGAAGGAATAAAAATCTTTATCCACTAATATATAGGCCATGACCATATTCCCTTTGCATCATGGCCCTGACAAGCAGGACTTCAGAAACCCCCAAAATATAATGTGCAGCCCCTTGCATCAGGAGGATGTCTCATTCCTGGATATTGTAACCAAGCCTAGTGAAGTATGAGCCAGTCAGAAATCACGGGACTTATCCACAAAGTCCGAGAATCACAGTAACTCCACCTGAACTCTTATAATTATCTTTGGCTTATCTGGTAAATTTCCATTGCCATTGCGAGGGTTCTTAGCTTTCCAAAGACTGGACACACCACAGCATAGAAAATCTCTACCGAGTTCCTTTTCTAGTTGCTGCAGGGCCAAGCACCAAGCTCTGCTCTTCAGCAGTATTGCTTTTGAGCTCCCGAGCCACACTCCAGGAAGGAATCCCACTGGATACGCTGCTTACTGTAACTTGTGGTCCTGGCAGTTGCCTGCCTGTAACAGCTGTCACTCTCCAGAAATCTCATCCGCTTTCCGTCTGCTTGTCACTTCCTTATCTCCTTTTCTTCTGCATGTCCACTCATGCTCTGTCTCAGCATTTGCTTTTGTAAGCTAAGGGCCTGCTGGGTGGAGTGAGGCTGCCTCTGGACATCAGCATGTCCTTGAAAACACCAAGGCATGAATCAGTAAGCCAGGCAGGTGGAACATCTGGCATGGATGTTTGTGAGTAAAGTTGTGACTGACTGAATCAGGGATGAAGGAAAAGGGATGGGAAGTCTTTCTTCCTGACTGCTGCTGCCATTCCCAAGTACAGGCGCCAATCCCATTTTATTCCCTCAAGGCCAGACAGGCTGAAATTACATGGAAATTACTGAGTAAGTCGAAGATAGATTTAATAGAGTGACATCTAAAAAAATATAAAGAACCCCAACCCAATATATTATCATATATTTAGTCTACCTTCTGCCCATTTTGGCCTTTGGTTTGCAAAAATCTCTCACTCTTTCTCTCTTTCTCTGTCACCCAGTTCTTGCCTCCAAAAGTAGTAAATTGCATTCTAAAGAAAATATTTTGTGATGGAATATCTAGTAGACCCTGGAAATATAGAAGAGGAAGTGAGATTGTTGTAGAAGATATTTAGGTGGTAGGGCAGAGAGAAAAGTGTGAGAAAGAGACTTGGGGTAATTCTGCCTTAGATGTTCTAGGTATAAGTTGATCTGGAGAATTGCTTTGGCAGATTTTCAAGATTCGGAGCATTATTTTATTAGTAATAAGGATAATTCCAGAAATGGAAAGTAGTTCATGAGCTTGCCAACTTCCAAGGCTTGAACTTTTAAAAAATCATCCCAGAAATGCTTATCAATAAATAATTTAAAGCTTCCATCTACTAAATTAAATTTTTCACAAGTTTGTTAGAAGAAAAAAATATTTGATTATCTGCTATAGGAAGACAGGATTCCCAAGCCAGGAAACAGTCATCTATGACAGTTTGCTTTAAATCATTACTGTATATTAGCAGAAACCATTGCAAAAAAACCAACATAATCACTCCTTAGCATGTTTTTCAGTGAATAATGATAAATTTTTTAAACGATAGTTGTGCCAGGCAATATTTTTTTAAAAATATTGTTATATTTATTAGTGGCATTATTACTTTGTTAGCTGAAGACAATTTATTTATTGATCTTGGATTTGAAGTAATAATTTGGTTTTCTGGGAAGTACTTCCAGTACAGAAAATCAGATTTCTTTCCTGAAGTTTTTGTACAAAATAGTCTAAAGAGAAGGAAAAGTCTAAGAAGTTTAAATGTGTTAATATACTGGTTCTCTAGGGGAAGTTCCCATTTCTAAACTGGGCATAGGGCTCGGTTTTAAGAGGCTGCAACTACTAAGCCAAGGGTGCCCAATCTTGGCAACTTTATGAAACGTGGACTTCAACTCCCAGAATTCCTCAGTTTGCTATGCATCTTCCATTGGTTGGCTACAATAAAACCACAGTAATGCTACAGTAAAATTTGCAGCTTCTGGCCAAATTAGCCTCCCCCTCAAAAAGAAAGGAAAAGAAGATTAGAGCTTTAAATTCATTATTTTGGGAAGAAAAAGGACTAGAGCCAGATACTGTCACAATCTTAGTTAGAACTCTTAATTAAAATCTTAACTACTTTTTCACTTTAATTTCATTACAAAGCATAACTATGGTAAGGAATGGAATCTTGCCTGCATTTGCCTGTAGTTACAGATAGAATTGGCAAAAAAGCTAATGTGAATTTTTTTCAGACAGCATGTGTATATATGTATGTGTATGGGTATGCATATATATTATAATTTATGTGTCTGTGTGTGTCCATGAATGCAGGTATGTACACTGTTCAATAAACACTATAGGTAATCCTTGACTTACAACTGCAATTGGGACTGGAGAATTTGTTCTAAAGCATGACATGTGACTGCAACCTTCCCTGTCAACTTCCCCATTGACTTTATTTGTTGGAATCCAGTTGGGAAAATTGCAAAGGGTGATCACGTGACCCTGAGATGCTACAACTGTCATAAATATGAGCAGGTTGCCAAGCTTCCAGACTGCAGTCATGTGGCTGGGGGGAAGATGTGATGGTTGTAAGTGCAAAGACAGGTCGTAAGTCATTTTTTTCAGTGCCACTATAATTTTGAACAGTTGTGAAATGAATGCTCTTAAGTCCAGAACTAGATGAATACATTACAGAGAGGAAGAAGAGAAAAAGTAATAAAATGACTTCAAATTGAGCTGAAATCCTTGTAATTACATTCATGCAGTTTCTTAGCACGGTTGGCCATTATCTTTTTTTATCATGTTTCAGCTTTCAAGCCTAGTCATCAATGCTAGAATTCACGGGCAATATCCAGACTACTAACCAGAGCTGACCCTACTTAGCTCCTAAGTGATCATCATAAATGTCTTTTGAGAAGATGCAGGTTGAATCGAATATGTGTCATGGAAGGCCTTCAAAGGCCTCACGGCTTCATGAGTGTTCTGCCTATTTTGAACTGTAGCTATATTACTACTCTCAGGATGATCTAAGTAGGCTTGTTGGTAGCTAGTTTCACCCCAGGGCTAAAGTAGCTTTCCCCAGTCCCCTTTTACATGGCATACTTGATTATTTGCTGTTTATTTGTACACACGCAAACACACACAACAAATAATTATTCTAGAATACAAACACATTTCATATCATTATTTATATATTCAGTTCACTCACTAAAGACAGCCACATTTCACATGTTGTTTTTTCCTGGGCAGTTTTCCAAACATTTAGAACCTTGTGTGGATAATAATTAAAAGCCTTGTTTTTTATTCCAGCGCATGGCAAATTGCGTACTCTGAAAATCAGATTAAAAATCTCACAAGTTTTCCATTTTCTATCTCCTTTTCTGCCTTTCATAACAAATAACAAGGGTAGTTACAAGTACACATGTGCGAACAAATGTGACCAAAGAGAATTATTAAGTTGAACGTAGTCCCAGCCATATGGTCCACAGTAAGTTTGGCTCACACTTTCTAACATCTGTACCAATACCCACTTCGTACATAACATTTTATTTTTCACTACATGAATCCTGGGGAGAAGAAATGCAATTGTCTTTTGCAGATAGCATATGTTCATTGGACATATGGAGAAAACAATATTGGGGTTTCTATAATTGCCACACATCCTCACCTGTTCATCTGATCTTCAGCTCAGAGATTCCATATGTACAAATAATATGTACATAGATACTATTCAAAAAGGGATATTAGTAGGAATTATGAGCACTATTCATTGGGGCTCCTGTCTCTGTCCAGGCATTAATTAAACCCATATTTTTGGTCAGCTGCCTAGATCTAATGCATCCACAATGAAAATTAAAACTAGTGATCTCATTTTATTTTTCTTTTCCTAAGGTTTGAAAAAAACATCTGATCTCTGGACTCTTGACATTCATACTGATTACTTTTGCTTTATTTTGATGCTACCTTTCTATTTTTTAAATTCAAATCTCAAAGCTGTTGCATATGAAACCAAACTGTACAGCCCCCATACACAAGAAGCAAACTTGTGATTTGAATCTGCAGAAATATCAAAACAAAATAAAACAAGGCAAAACCTTTGAAAGGGTAGCTCTAAGGAAAGGAACCTCTCAAAACATAGCCCATTAAGGAATGGGTATCTGCAGAAAGGGGACAAACATATTAATATGGCAGCCATGACCATGTAATCAAAGGCATAATTCTTTTTATGTACACATATAATGCATAAAAAAGAGATGGGTTTTTAATTATGCAATCATGATTGGCATCTTGATTACTTTATGCCCCTCTCACTCCATGGATGCTCTTACATTATAGACTGAGTCTAGAGTATAACCATTCATTGACTGGATAACTGTAATATAACTCATATTTTCATCGCTCGGTCAGCCAGATTTTAGACTGGATTTAACATTTTTGTCCACCTATCGAGTCTTTACCAAGGACCTGGGATAGGCAGATTCTGCTCTTTGATGCTATGAAAGGTATCATTGCAGGATGTAAGCTGTTC
Organism: Acrochordus granulatus; assembly: GCA_032468055.1. Classification (NCBI taxonomy): domain Eukaryota; kingdom Metazoa; phylum Chordata; class Lepidosauria; order Squamata; family Acrochordidae; genus Acrochordus; species Acrochordus granulatus. Next base: position 8,122 of record JANHZU010003697.1, read on the forward strand.
TGAGTAATGCTGCCTTTTGCAATTGACTGATGGTGAATGTATGAATGCCGATGATGTTCAGGTGGTGCTTCAGTTGCTTTGGGATTGTACCCAAGGCCTATTACTATTGGTAGTACCTTTGCTTTCTTTTGCCACAGTTATTCTACTTTTATTTGCAGGTCTTTGTATTTTGTGATTTTTTTTCCAGTTCTTTCACTTCTATTCTGCTGTTTCCAGTTGATTATCCAGACTATTTTGTCTTTCTTATCGACAGATGTGAAGTCTGGAATAGCAGGTGCCTGTCTATTTTGAATTCTAAAGTCGCAGAGCAATTTAGCTTCTTTCTTTTCTATTACCTTCTCTATTTTATGGCCCCACCAATTCTTGCTTTCAGGCAAATGGTATTTCTTGCAGATCTTCCAGTGCACCATTACTACTTTATCATGCTATTGTTTGTAGTCAGCGTGTGTGATCTTGAAACAGCTAACTAGGTGGTCCATTGTTTCAGCTTCTTTCCAGAGACAGCATTTGCTGTCCATTGTTGTCTTCTCAATTTTAGTCTTGTATACATTTGTTCTTAATGCATGGTCTTGTGAAGCCAGAATTAGCTCTTCTGTCTCTTTCTTCAGTTTTCCTGCTCTTTAGCCATTGCCAGGTCTGCTTTGTCTTCTATTTTTTTTAATGTATTGGCCATGAAATGCTTTGCCTTGCCATGTCTCTGTTCTTCATTTGGTTTTTGTTCTCTGTCAGTTTTGTCTGTCCAATACTCAATAAGCCTGCCTGGTATACTAAGTTTAATGCATTCTTTCAGGTATTCTTCCAATGCCGTTTTTTCCTCTTTAGCTGTCTGGTGTACTTACAATATTTCATGCCCAGCTATTTTTCTTGGTAGGTAGAGTCTATCAACATCACTGTGTGGAAGAAGGGCATGATTCATTGTCATTATTTTTTGGTCTTCCTATCCAGGACCTTTAGTTCTGCTTGAGACCCATTCATATTCCAGTTGTGTAACTAATGACTAGAACTGCCCAAGTGTTAATTGCCTTGATAGTACAGTATTTCCTTCACTGAATTTGGACTTTCAGATCTTTTTCACTCTCATGATGTATGTACTTCTGACCTTCTTCTTGATTTCAGTGTGTTTGACATTGTCAGCTTGAAGGATGCCCAGGTATTTGTAGCAATTATCTTCATCCAGATTCTTGATGTTATTTCCATAGGGAATCTTGATTCCTCCAGTTTTCAACATTTTTCCCTTTTAAATACTGGGGATGGCACATTTGTCCAGTCTGAACTCCATTGCAATATCTTGGCTGTAAATATGGCAGTGTTGAGCAGCAATTCCATTTCAGATAGTGTTTTTCCATACAACTTCAGATCATCAGTGTAAGGAAGATCAGAGAGAGTATTTTTATCAACAAATTAGCAATTACTCTCTTATTTGTATGCTTAGGTCTTTGAGAACATCCAAGGTTCGCTAGATACTGCTATCTGCTGTGACTCTAAAGATTCAGAATGTGGACTTAGCCTGTCATGGTCAAATAGATGAACATGTGATGATAGCTTGAGTTCAAGAGGAATAATAGCTGAAAGACTAAAGCTAATAGAGTTGTGTAAAGCACTGATTGGTGACCTTACTAATTAGTCTCCATTTTCCTCCATTTGTTTTTTAGCATAAAAAAAAACACAGTAGGTTTTTAAACTTTCAGCTTAAAATCAGTTAATTAGTAGCTCACTTGCTGAATCTTCTAATTAAGACATTATGGGAACATTTTTTTCTTCTTAATTATTGCACAGTTGTTGCAGTTGTTTGTAACTTTGATTTATAGAGTTGTTTTAATGCTTTAATTTTAATTGATTATAGCTCACCTTGGAAAGTCCTCAGAGAAATAAATGACAAGTTTTAGGATAAAAAAGTAAGTAAACAAATTGTTTTTCCAATGTCACAGAAGACCTCGCAGGAAGACACACCTTTCATACTTCACATTACTTCCTTGGCAACAATACAACCATTGCTGTGACAGCTTGAATTGTTTGTTCATTCAGTCTGGCCCTGGAAGAATACTTTAATTGCCACTCATGCTGATGACACAAAGTATAGCAGGAGATGGTAATATATATGGTATCTTGTCCTTTTCAAGGTTTTATATTGATTCAACAGGCTGCAAGGTGAACTCGAGTTGTTGTAGCTCTTGGTAACAGGCAAAGCGTATTGCAATACTGTTAGTTTTAAAGGCAGGAAGATTGATTGAATAGAATATGGACAGGAAATAATTTTAGACTTCAGTTGTATACATTACTGACTGCTGGCTCCAGATCACGAGTAAGTGACTTTTCTTGGAGCTGAAGTTTTCATCCAAACCTGGATAGGATGCCAAAAATTCCATTCCCCCTAAAAAGGTGGATAGGGATCAGTAAAAAATGGGTGGGACCGTCTGTGCAGATATTTTATTTTCTTTCCATGCATTATGTTGCATTATTACCCATTTTGAATTTATCTTCATCTTTGAAAATAGGTCTATAATCATATATAAGATACAAGAGAACAGATGACATTCAGAACTCGTTTCAGAGAACTTTTGATATTCTAGATCATGTAGAACTACATGTCACATCTGAGACTGTCTGTGACAGTTTTATCTGTTTGCTACACAATTTGCTGCCAAAACTTGATAGCAAATGGTATTATCCAAAATAGGTAGCAAACAAGAAAAAGTTCAAGGAACAGATTCAAGTTTTTATCAGGTTTGCCAGCAAGATTTCTTCTTTTGGAGAGAATGTGGGGTCAATTAGAAGCCAACTTCAAACTGGACTATTTGTTTATCTGGTCCAGCTAGTCTCCTCTATCTGGTTATGCTTTTTCAGGGTCATTTTAACATCCCATGATTTAATGTTTGAAACTGAAATGCTTTTGTTGATATGAACTACATGCATACATCCTTACATTCATAAAGTTGCATAGAGAACCTATCAGGCTTCAGCTCTTGAATAACACTGCCAGGTCAGTTGCCCAATTTGGCACTGCATTGCTGGACTCACTCATTCCACATTCATATAAACCAGGAGAAAATCTGTTTGCATTTTGTGAGGATAGACAATCTGTTCTTCCTCTTACATGCTAGGATATGTAGCTAGAAGCCCGTTCTTTTGTCTTCTTGTAGATCTCAATTCTTTCCATCCATCATGCATTCATTTTTTTGTGGCTGAAGCCCTTCTACAAGAGGAGTGAATAATGCATAGCCCTTCTCCCTGCCTGGCCATGTGACATTGACCCAATGCCAGCAATTTTGATGGATCGGTCTATTAATCAGGCTGCCCTCGGAGTGATTTCTGAAGGATAACGACCTAACTTCACAACAGGCAATCAGGGGAAGGCATCTCTCCCTTTGAACATGTTACAATCTGGAGAATCAAAGATTTTCTTTAACTCTCAATCATAAAAAAGACCCTTGAAAACACAATTGTATTTGAGAAGTTCAAAAACCTTAATTTTAAAAAGTGTAGAGCTGCATATGTTACAATAAACTGAAATTTTCTTCAGATGAAGTTCCGTCTTCCTTTCTTTTTTCTATTATTTCTATCGCCCTTCAGTGAGAGCCTGCAGTCATACAGTTCAAGAAGCTACTATGACAGTCTATTGTGCCTCTCAGAACAGATAGAGCAGGCTGAAATTTAACAGGTGAGGTTTTGTGGAGTTGTGAGTTCTATCTGTCTCTGGGGCAAAAGGGTATAAAAGCTCTGCCAGGACAAGCTAAGTTTTAGACTCTATCACTTCAATAAGTATTGCACTTTGTGACTGTATTTAACATGCTTAAATTGCTTATTGAATCAACTCACTTTCTAAATTTGCACAATGCACTGATCCTAAACTAACTTATCAGCTTGGATTCACACTACTCTCTCTCTCACACACACACCCATACATACATAAACAAGCTAACTAAGATTAAAATTAACCAAGCTTGACATTCTTTAAATGTAGCCAATTAGTCTAACCAAGCTGATTATGCATTTTGCGTATATCCTTGAAATTGTCTGGGAAATTCAGCTGATGCCAAAGTGATCCTTGCATGATACTGGAATGAGGTTTTCCCCAGGCTGGAACACCTATTTTGGTCGCCAATACCCTCTGAGTAATTGGTATTTAACCATTGCATCTCCAAATGGCTTAGAATTAAATTACTTGATGATCTGCTTATTTCATTAAGTGCTGGCCTGAGCTTTCCATTTGGCATGGAATTCTCTCTTCAAGATGCCAGTACTTTCAGAGGCCCATCCATTGGCCATGTGGGAGATTCCTTTTCATATTATACATTCCTATCCCACTCTTTTCCTTTTGGGAAAGGAAACTTACACAAAGTTTGGAAAAGGAGTAAGAAGTAGGAAGTCAAAAAAATTAAAGGCATGAAATACAGAGAGAAAAGGAAATACAATCCTATTTACAGCATTTGCACCATTCACTATACCTTTCTATCTTACCAGCCTTGCTTCCAACATGGCTACTGGATTCTATTTGTATTTATGTATATCTTTATATAATCAACTCTCACTTCAATAAAGTGGCAGAGGAATAGTCACTTTTGTTTTTTCTTGACCCTTGAAAACACAATTGTTTTCAAATTCATTCCTCACAACAGACCTATACTACTAGCTACCTTTCTATTAACATGTCCCCATCCTTTTGCCTGTATTTAGTTGGCAAGATACACACATTTATGTACTTGTTCTAGTTTTTTTTATAACCATTTATATATAACATCCAATCAGTACATCAATTTCTCCTGCCAAACAAAATTTTGCTGCAATCATAGATTTATATTCTTCATTGCATCATATAATCCATGTGAAATTAGCTTCATAGGATTTGGGTTCTCAAGCAAAAAAATGTCATCATCTCCTTACAAATAAATAAATTCATGTACTAATGAATGATTACCGCTAATCTCTAACATCACCAGAATGGTCCATAAGAAGAGAAAGGAGTATTACATATATTTTCTGCTTTGAGTTACTTGTAAAGTAATAAAGGTGAGATCAAAATCTTATAAATACATTAAAGAACCAAAGGGCCTTACACATCCTTATCTTTCTCCCTGCTCCCTGTTTACCATTCATGAAGCATTCTGTTTATTTTCACATGCATCCTTTTCATCATATAACAATCTTACCACATTTTTCAACTAATCTTCAGCTCCATATTTGTTCAAAACATTTCACAACTGAAACCTATCCATTTTATCCTATGTTTTCACAAAATCACTAAGCAATAATGTTTTTTCTTTATTTTTCTATACGTAGTATTTTTGTGACCTGATGAACAGCAAAGAATTAATTGGTACATCCTTTCTCTGAATAAAACTCACTGCTCTTTGCAAATTCTGTTTATTATCCGTTCTTGTATCCTTTCATTAGAATTAGCCAAACACCTTCCCAGACAGTCTCAATAAAGTAGTCCCTTTGTGGTTTCTGCATTTTGTTATCTTTCCTTTTGTTTAGTGGAGCAATATCAATATTTCTCCAATCAAAAGTCAGAGATACAGATTTCCCTCACACTTTATCTGTCAGATTTATTTGCTGTCCTACTCGCCAAAGGCGAGTAAATGAGTCATAGTCATTCCATAAATAACCAGATCTGTGTTTCAACATTTCTCCAGTCACACTATCTACACTTGCAGCGTTATTCTTTTTCAACATTTTCCTAGCACTTATGACTTAATTTTCATCAACATTTTTCTTGGGGATTAGCATTATGGCCTTTTTAAAAAATACATTTTTATATCTATCTGTCAAGTATTTTACAAACTTGTAACACGTCCTGCATTCCACTTCATTTTCATCCAAAATAACTTCATTATTTTTATTTTTAATCTCATTCCCTCTGCTTGATTTGCCTGTTCACTTAATTCCAAAATATTTTATTTTTACCAAATTGGCTTAACATTTTCTTAGCTAATTTAACTGTTGCTTGCTCTATTTGACAACCTTCTTTATACCATTCTGCTTTATGCCCATTATGCAATATACAGTGGTGCCTCACAAGATGAGTAACTCGCAGGACAAGAAACTCGCAGGAC